>QRDG01000136.1:31563-109925 GCA_012064385.1 Puccinellia tenuiflora | reverse complement strand
TTTCTGACCACAAGATCCACAAGGGGATCACATTCTAACGCTTTGACCGTGCAAAAAAGTCAGCCTCCCCCAATCTTTCGGAACCAAGCATATATTGGGGTCCACACGCTTTGCTTCGCACCATGTATTCTTCCTAGTCAACGCTGACAAAGAAAAAAGTGTTATTCGGACAGCAATCCTCAACGGGATGCCCTGCACCATCGCCGGTCAAATTACTCTTATCTGATGTGGGTCGGTGTCCTTCTCTGATCCTCTCCTCCGCTTTAGCACCACCACCCAACTCACGGGCCATGGCGAGAGCGGGCCAGAACAAAAGCGACGTAGCGCACGGCCGGCCGGGGGCGGGGCACTTGCCTTGCTCGCCCAACTTTATCGCTTTCGCTTACTCGATACTGCAACAAAATTGGATGTCATAGCTTGATCTGCAGTTCGGCAAACGGCAAGTGGTACTCCGGCTAATCATGTCGTACCACTGCTGACTGCATTCATGTGACCAATGTTTAATTGTTTCTTGTAAGCATTGGCTAATGGCTCAGAATCGGCCCAAAATACATGGGCCAACGGCCTGTATCTATCAAGGGCATTGGTTTGAACAAAGCCCACTAATTTTACACCCGACAAAATTTGCGTCTCTGATTCTGAGTGTAATGCAAAGCTGATGTGTCCGTCTGAATGTGTTGTTGCTACAGGGCTTGGTGATCCTTACTATCCAGGCGCGGACACCGTCGCTGATGCCGCCGGAGTGCAGCCCCAAGGCGGCGCCGTGCGAGCCGGTGTCCGGGAGCGAGAAGGCGATGCTGTTCGTGGGGCTGTACGTGACGGCGCTGGGCATCGGGGGCATCAAGGGCTCCCTGCCGTCGCACGGCGCGGAGCAGTTCGACGAGCACGACCCGCGGGGACGCAAGGGACGATCCACCTTCTTCAACTACTTCGTCTTCTGCCTCTCCGTCGGCGCGCTCATCGCCGTCACATTCGCGGTGTGGGTGGAGGACAACAAGGGGTGGCAGTGGGGGTTCGGCATCTCCACCTTCGCCATCCTGCTCTCCATCCCGGTCTTCGCCGCGGGGTCCCGGTTCTACCGCAGCAAGGTGCCCACGGGCAGCCCGCTCGCCACCATCGGCAAGGTCCTCCTCGCGGCGGCGCTCGCGCGGCGCCGCGGGGGCGCGTCGAGCGGCGGCGGCGGCAGCAACGGCGCCGTCATCGACCGCGCGCCCAGCCCGACGGGGAGCACCGACATGAAGGAGTACTGCAAGCCCGGGTCAGGGGATGTCTGCGTTCCCGACGACGAAGCGATGGAGCCGTCCCAGGAGCTGAGTGCTCTGAACCGCGCGGTGCAGTGCCAGCCGCGGCACAGGGCACTGGCGTGCACGGTGCAGGAGGTGGAGGACGTCAAGATCGTGCTCATGGTGCTCCCCATCTTCCTCGCCACCATCATGCTCAACTGCTGCCTGGCCCAGCTCTCCACCTTCTCCGTGGAGCAGGCTGCGACGATGGACACGCGCCTCGGGGGCCTTAAGGTGCCCGCCGCGTCGCTGCCGGTGTTCCCCGTCACCTTCATCATCCTCCTAGCGCCCATCTACGACCACGTCATCATCCCGTTCGCGCGCCGCGCGACCGGGACGGAGATGGGTATCACCCACCTGCAGCGCATCGGCACCGGCCTTGTCCTCTCCATCGTCGCCATGGCGGTGGCCGCCGTCGTCGAGGTGAAGCGCAAGAACGTGGCCACTGACGCCGGCATGGTCGACTCCAAGGAGCCGCTGCCGATCACATTCTTCTGGATCGCGTTCCAGTACCTGTTCCTCGGGTCGGCGGACCTGTTCACGCTCGCGGGCCTGCTGGAGTTCTTCTTCAGCGAGGCGCCGCCGCGGATGCGGTCGCTGGCGACGTCGCTGTCGTGGGCGTCGCTGGCGCTGGGATACTACCTCAGCTCGGTGCTGGTGACGGTGGTGAACAGCGCGTCGGGGCGCGGCGGGCGCCGGCCGTGGCTGGAGGGTGCGAACCTGAACCACCTCCACCTCGAGCGGTTCTACTGGCTCATGGTCGTGCTCAGCGTGGTGAACTACCTCTTCTTCTTGGTCCTGGCGATCCGGTACAAGTACAGAAACGCTGGGGTGATCAAGGGGTGATGTAGTTTGTACTATGTAGGGTGGGGTATGCAGGTGGTCTAATATTATCGGGCAAAGGTTAATGGAGGTTTCAGAATGATGTTCATTGGGTTTGGGGTTCTTAAGGCTGCTCATTGTTGTGGATTTGGTTGGTTGGCTAGCTGAAGAAGAAACTCATAGAGTAGCTTGGTGTGGCAGGTAAACATGGACAGATGTTTCGGCTGATTGAAGAATGAAGACAGCAAAAACCTGCTTATAGAGATAATTTAGTCCACATGTAGAGATAATTTCCTGATCTGTGGTGGTAGATAGTTTAATTTACCGTTCTACATTAAGCTTAGCTCATCTGATTCCGGACTATATGTATGTAAGTGTGGACAAATGGAGGCCGATCTCCAGGGAGCCCTTCAATTAAAAAAAATCGAAAAATCATATTCTGAAGTTTCGAAAACATTTGAAAAAAAATCTGGATGTAGACAATGTTATATTCTATACCTGTCTAAAATCTTAACTAGAATTACCTTATATTTTGGCCGGTGTAAAAATAATAAATCTGACATTTGAAATTAGTGAACAGTGCAAAATTTCAACTCTCTAAATCTATCATGTTTTGCCATTTTTATGTGGCATAAAATATGAATTATTTGAGCTGAGATTTTAAACATTTGTAGAATGCATCATTGGCTGCATCCTAAATTGTGTTTTCAGATTTTTTTTATACTTAAAATAATAATTTTAATTGTTCAAACTAAAGGACTCCCTTGGGCACTGTGTTTATTTGTGGTTTCCGTGTACCTCATCTTTTTTCAAGCTCTTCACTGACCACACTAGAGGGTACCATATATGATTTATTTATTTCGTGCGAGAGGATGGTACCCTATCTAAAAATAGTTGGGTGTTTGGTTGCATATCTAAGTATACTAAGGTGATGGGAAATCTGTTTGCCTCATAGGTTTAGATGCACCCACTATCTAAAAATTGCATTTTAAATAATCGAAATCCAAAATAAAAATTGTACATGGACAAAGGAGGCCGACTCCGTAGAATACATATGGGTGTGCTCAGTGGAGGATGCACAGGGTGGACAGGGTGGTCCACGGACCACCCTGGGATTTTGATCCGGCCCATATACCATATAGGATTTTAGCAACAAAAAAAAGCCCATGTATTTCTCCCTTCACGCTCCTGCTAGCGGTCGACGCGCTCGCTCAGTCGCGCCGGCCTCCAGCGACCAGGCCCTCACCGAGACGCCGCCACACGCCACTCCACCGCCGCTCTCGCCTCCCGCACCTCTCGCCTCGGGCTCTCGGCTCTTCCCCTCGCGGGCTTCCGGCGCTGGCGCTCGTCCCCTCCAGCCTCGCCGCCGCCACTCGTTCCCCAATCCCCACTTCCCCTAACCCTAGAGCCTAGAGGCAGAGCAGGGAATCTGGGAGACAGGGAGGCCGGCCCCGGCGGCACGACACAGTCCCAGCGGCCGGCGGCGTGGTGTGGAGCAGGCCAGCAGGCACTAGGCAGCAGCAGTCCAATTCGGCTTCCGTTCCGAGCAGGCGAGCAGCTACCTGCCTACCCAATTCGTTATCCAAGCAGCGAGCAAGGTAAATCCTCATTCGTTTGCAAATTGCAATTGATTCAGTATTTATAGTTGTTCATGTCCATGGAATTTAATTGTAGCCAATTTATATTATAGAATTGTTGAAGAATGAAGAGAAGCGGAGTCGGAGACATTGCTTCTATGTTTCGGAAACATGTGGCAAAGAAGAAGGCGTGTCCGTCTTGTTCCCCAACAGCGGATGTGACGGGAGAGCAAATTGAAGAAGTTCCAGTGGAAGAGCAAACTGAAGAATCAATGCAAGAGGGAGTTATTGAAGAAAATGTGAATCCAGTGCCATCCTTTTCTCCACCACCGCCACCGCCGGTTTATGATATCAATCGGCTTCCACAAGATCCCGCGGAAAGACTGCCTATTGCAAGTTATCCAGTCAATGATCAAGATGCAGTTCGAAGAGCATATATTCTTAAAGGTCCACTCCAAAATTATGCGCACTCATTTAAAGGAAGATTAATTGGAGATAGATTTCGTCAATTTAGTCCTTTTTGGTTTCATAGACATCATTGGCTTGAATATAGTCCAAAGAAGGAAGCTGCATTTTGTTTTGTATGCTACTTGTTTAAAGAGAAAAAAAACTAGTGGCAAAGGAACCAACGCATTCACAGAAGGTGGCTGGAACAATTGGAATAGAGAGGATGCACTTTCAAAGCATGTTGGTGGTGTAACAAGTGTGCACAATGCAGCTCAAGAGAAATACAATTTATTTGTGAATCCCAGTGCAGCTTATTATGTCCATTGTTTTGCACATCAACTCCAGCTAGTTCTTGTTGCTGTTGCGAAGGGAAACAATGATTGTGTGTGGTTTTTTGATCAAGTGTCTCTCTTGCTTGGTATTGTGGGTGTTTCTTGTAAGCGTCATGACATGCTTCGGAATGCTACACTTCAAAATATCATGAAGGCAATTGAATGTGGTGAACTAGAAACTGGGAGGGGATTAAATCAAGAAATGGGGTTACCTAGGCCAGCTGAAACTCGATGGGGTTCTCATTTCAAAACTGTTGTCAACATGATTGCTATGTATTCCTCCATCCGTGATACACTCATATCTCTTGGAGAAGATGCTTCACAAAGAAGCGATTGGCCAAAAATACATACTTTTGTTGGAGTATTTGAGTCATTTGACTTTATTTTCCATGCACACTTGATGGTTGTTATTCTTGGATACACTAATGATTTGTCTGAGTGTTTGCAATGAAGAGACCAAGATATTCTAACAGCAATGAAGCTTGTTAAGTTTGCGAAAAATAGAATGCAAGAATTGAGGTCTGATGGGTGGGATGCATTTCTTCAAAGGGTCACATTATTTTGCAATAAACATGGCATTCAAGTTCCTACAATGGAGGATAATTACGTGCCTTTTGGAAGATCAACACGGTTTTCTCGACCTCAAACAAATGATGATCACTTTAGAAGAGAAGTTTTTCTTGGTATCGTTGATCAAATCATTCAAGAGCTTGATAATCGCTTTGATGAGATCAATATGGAGTTGCTTTCTTGTATGGCTGCATTGAGTCCAGCCAACTCATTTGCTGCATTTGATGCACAAAAGGTACGTAGACTTGCTGAGTTATACCCCGATGATTTTTCAAGCCAAGATTTGATATGCCTTGAACTACAACTTGATAACTATATTGATGACATGAGAAAAGATGAAAATTTCAAAGGCCTTGAAAATCTTGTTGATCTCTCGGTTAAGCTTGTAGAAACAAGAAGGCATCTAGTTTATCAATTTGTGTATATGCTTCTCAAATTGGTATTGCTTCTTCCGGTGGCGACCGCAAATGTTGAAAGAGCATTTTCTGCAATGAGTTTAGTCAAGAACAAGCTGAGAAATAAGATGGGTGATGGTCTTCTGGATGATTGTCTAGTCACATACATTGAGCGAGATACTTTCTCCAAAGTGGATGAAGATGAAATAATTGAGACTTTCATGGCCATGAGAAGGCGCAAGCCAATTAAAAAATAGTCTTCTTTTACCTTTTTGAAGGTATGTAGGTCTCTTTTATGCAAAAATTTGAACTTCCTTCTAAATTATCATATATTGTAAGAGCATAGTATTTTTGTCAAATTATATGCTACTATGGCTGCATTGTTCTATTTGTGTTAAAAAAAAATTTTGAAGGCGGACCACCCTGCATCAAAATCCTGGATCCGCCACTGGGTGTGCTACTTGTAAATTGTGATGGTCGTAATCAGCGCAGTAGCACATTGACCTCGCTCTCTTGATCCTTGCGGTGATCATAGATGTTCGGTGCACCTACTGACATACTGGCAGGTAAGTTAAATTGACGACTTTTGGTTCAAGTGTTCCATAATCTAGAGGCACAGTTAACATCCAACATGCTATCAAGACCGATTGGTTCATGGATCATACTCATTCGGTCATTCCTAACTCTAGTACCCATCATCACACTATTTTTTCTGCAAATCGTCCGTCTAAGGTGTGCTCGCGGCTCAGACGGACGGATCCAGAATTGGTAGCCAATCAAGACAATCCCTAGTACTCACCGAAAACTGTTTGAGCGCTAAATACTGTTCAAATTACAAGTGGCTTGGTGGTCACGGTAAGTCCTAAGTTACTGTTGGACATTTCGTGAAGTCACAAGTTTGGCCATAAAATAACCAAATACTGGACCGGTTTGGGCAAGCGAACAGGCATCTACCAGCTAATCCTGGTCCTCGGTTTGCAAAATTTTACAAGCATACGCTGCAATGAAGATAGTTCTAAAGAATCCTGAAAGAAAGGTCTTTCTTAGAGTATTCTCTTTCTTATAAGTTACTACTTGTTTGCGTTGGTTAAGCGAGGAAGCATCTATCAGCAAATCACGGCACTTGGTTTGCAAAATTTGGCTAGCATGCCGCTACAAAGAAGGCAGTTTTCTAGAAAATCATGAAAGGATGGTATTGCTTGTCAGCTTCATCATCGATGCCACGTCTCACACTATCATGCAAAACAAACCTAAAAATCTGAAGGCTGCCCACCTTTCAGCCATGGGCCGCCGAACAATCTATCTCAATAAACTTGTGTCTCTATTCACATTTCCTGCAAAAAATAAGCTGGCATTCCAAACAGGGCCTCGATATTGGCATGTCAACCTGGCAGACAAACTCAAGTTGTGAGAAATCGAAGAGTTGTGATGGAAATTTCAGTACCACATGCGGACATGTGAACTGGCTGCGGCTGCCTTTGTGGACAGGTTATGCACGATTGCACATCCATGGCGGTTTATTTTGCTCTGCACAATTCTGATGTCCAACAACACAGACTACTCTTTTTTGAGAGAAGAACACAGACTACTTAACATGGGCACACAAACAAGTTGTGAATAAACTAAGCTAAAGTTGCGGGTAAAAAGGTACCCAGGAAGAGATGACCACGATTACATACCATACTAGATAATGCAAAACACAACACTATTACTAGGACAGCATACAAGTAACAACTGACAAACCCATGAATGTTATAAAAATGAGGACAATAACAAGAATAATAGAGTTGGTGCCAGTAGTAATGTAAAATACTTAACCTGAACATCAAGAATACTCCGAGAACTGGTCAGAGCTTGATGAAGCAACGGTGACCGACATGAACGACATACCATACGATACACATAGACATAGTACAATTTATAGAAATGCTACCGCTTATAGGTCGTAGATAGTGGAAATTATTGAACTTAAACATATAATAGTGCTGGTTGGACACTTGCTTCAGCGCAGCACGTACCTCAGGCAACAACGACGGCAAATTAGACTTGGACAACTAGGGGTTAATATATCTTGGCCTTTTCTCTTCCCTCACAAAATTGAGAAGCTCTTACCTTGCTGTCAGCTTGCCCGGTAATGTGACAAAGAATTAGCATTCAAATTGGCCTCGGCATCATCATAGTTGTAGTGTATCTATTTTACTGGTATATCCGCTGCTTTGTAAACGTCTTGTCTGCTATTCCCTCCTATGTGCTCTCCATAACTGCTGCTGATGTATTCCAATGACCCTTTCCTAGCTCTCACTACACATAGTTATCAACGAAAGGCTGGCTATTTTGCATATGAAATATGAGATGTCTCAGCCTGTGGTTATATTTCTACTATGAAGAGTTCGTCTGTATGATGGCAGTTTTGACTTGTCAGATTTTGTTGAAGGGAGGAACCGAGGAAGGCATGAAGAATATCTACACTTCGCCAAGTTTCTTGAATGATCCATGAAAATATCCCTTTCATCATGGAGGTACTTGAATCCCATACTTTGAATGGACTGAAGAGTAACCAGGCTGCTCTATACAAGTAGGGCCATAAACCAGCTCAAATCTTTTGGAGAGAGCAAAAGCAATTGCAACACTTATAAGGCCGCCAATGGTTGAATTATTGACTCTTGATCTCATGCCTCAAATTGTTGATCACATTTCTAGTCTCCACATATTCAATCTAGTGTTCCCGTCGGCATACTGCAAACCACTCATGGCTGCATCAGATGAAATAACTTAACAAGTACAACATCTGTAGTCCTCCTCCTCCTCTGGTTCTTCCATTCTGCGATCCACTTTCTTCATGTTTTTTACTTCCATTCTTCTTCGCTACATCTGTCTTGGCCTTTCGTGACCTCCTTGCATGGTATGACCTCCCAATCTGGAGATGAGCCGCCACGACTCACTGTTTTCAGACACAAATTCAAGCGAACTATCTGCAGTTTCCACATCACCTCTGTACCAAGGGCCCTTTTCACGCACCCTGGCATTTCTGTTTCCCAGTTCTTCTCTTCTCGTATCTGCCTCTGTTCCCCTCTTCTCTTCCTGATGCAAATTAAGCCCGCACACAACCACAATCCGCTCACCTTACCTCAAGCTGTCAAGCAGTTGCAGTTTGTTCATCCTCGAGGCGGGATAGGACCAATTTGAAGGCAGAAAGTCTAATCAGGAATTAGGATCAACAAAGACTCACTTGTCAATAGGGCCGGCTATTGTTTGCTTTGACCAAATAGCACATCATCAAACTGGACACATCTCCGCAGCGGAGGGTTTGCCGATGCCGAATTTCCAGATCTAATAATCCGAGCACGCAGACAAGCCAAAGCAAATCGGGCAAAAGGGGAAGAGAAACAGCCAAGATACAAGAACGACCTAGCGGTTTGCCCTGAGATCTAACGTCCGCCGCCGCTGTTAGCACTGGAGCACGTACCTCGCGGCGGCAAGCGCCCAGCCGGCTAGTACTACAACTACTAGTACTTGACGCCCTCGCCGCGCTCGGCCGCCGCCGCGACGTCCTGCTGCAGCTGCTGCTGGAACTCCTTGTCGTCGTGGATGAAGAAGGCGTAGAAGCCCCCGCAGGTGGTGGCGGCGGCCATGGCCCAGACGACGAGCTTGACGGCGAGGGGCATGACCTCGGCGACCTTGTAGCTGAACATGACGGTGAGGAGCGTGGTGAGCCCCCAGACGGCGGCCTTGACCTGCTCCCGGCGCGGGGAGTGGCGGTCCAGGCGCTCGTAGAGGCGCAGGCAGGCGAAGAGGGCGACGAGGTCGAGGTAGGAAACCGCGACGAAGAGGATGGATCCCAAGTCGCCGTTGGAGCGGTAGACGGCCATGCCGGAGTTGATGGTCAGGAAGACGAACCCCAGCGCCGTGAGCCACGAGAACTCTGCCATCGCTGCTGCTGCTGGAGACGGTGCCTCTGTGCTACTACCTGCGATTGATGCAAGAACTCAGGAACCACGGTCAAGGAAGGATGGGCTTCTTGCGAGAAAAATCCTCAAATCCAGCCGCGTGATGAGGCGGAGAGAACCATGAGCGCCAGCAGAATCGTGGAAAGGAAGCCGAGAGGAACGCACCTGTTTTTTTTATTGTGTGCTGGTGGATGCAACTGACGACCACGAGAATGCGCGTTCGGAGACCACCGAGGATTTAAAGATGTTCGTTTCCGCGTGGCCAAGAAATTAGGCGTCATAAAAGTGTGGCAAAAGTAAAGTGTGAAAATCAGTTCAAAAAAGTAAAGTGTGAAAATTCTAAATTATGCCAAGAATCGAACAAACGTATAAAAAAAAAACAGATTCTAGGAGAGACGAGAGTATGGACCGATTTTGTGCTGCCACGCTACTACTCCCTCCGTTCCATAATATAAGATGTTTTAGGCTTTTTCCACATTCACATCTGTACCACATGTATCTAGACATGTTTTAGTGTATGTGTTCACCCACTTTCCATTATTTTAGTCCGAATCTAGACAACATGTGAAACATCTAAAACATCTTATATTGTGGAACGGAGGGAGTAGGAAGTAGGAAATATAATTTTTGTTCTTGTGTGGCAACAAAACACATCTATTTACAAGTTTTTAAAATACACGTTACATATTTCTTTACTCTAAACCTCACTTCTATCAACACGCTGGATTTAACCTTGGCTCCTGCTCAACCCCTCGTCTAACTGTACAAGCCACTTCACACTTGACTTTTTTTATCGGACTTCGATAAAATCATATCAGCGAGATCACCACCACCTCCAGCGATGATGATCGACAACACCTAGCATGAACTTGTGAGGAAGAATTCTGACATATCACAATGAAAGAGCTAACTCCAATCCGTTGAACAATATCATAATGATCAATATTTGAAGGTACTATAATGCATAACAAACAATATTTAGCATTACTCAAGTTATATGTTGCCAGGGCTGGCTCTTGAATTTCAGAGGCCCCGGGGTAAAATCCATCATTGGGCCCCAAAGAGAAAAAAAATGATTTCATACATAAATAGATAAAATTATTCCCCTAAATTAGATAAAATTATTGTAAAAGCATAAACACCAATTTTCCATTCGCATTGTATATATTGGTGTTCTCTCTATTCTAAACAAGCAACATACTACAAGCTACAGTATAACGTAAAAAAAACGGTTCACAACTTTTTAGACAATTTATGTTCACAACTAAAGGCTAGGTTGTTTAGAAAAAACAGTAAGGCCACGCGAGTAGGCGACGAGCCGTGTGCCTGATTAGATCGAGAGAAATCGAAACGTCCGTGCGTGCTTGCTGCCTGGAACTGGTTGTGCATGCATAGATGGGCCTCTTTCCTTTTCTACTCTGCATTCTATGTTTTCAGAATTGCCTTCTACTCCGTATGCATCAACTCTGGGCCCCTAATTTGATTGGGCACCAGGCCGTCGCCCCGGCTCCCGACCTACTTCGTCCCGAGCCCCACAACCGTTGTGATGGACCCGTCTAGCTTACCAAGTGCTTCCGTTGTAAGAGTCCGACTCGAACCCACCTAGTCGGAAAGAATTGGCAGCACCTCAATTTTATGAGCCCACTACCAAGAATGTCCGACTTGTGATGGTGCAGCACTGGCGGGACGACCGACTAGACCTTCTTTGAGGGATTAAATTTTACCAACTATCTAATAGAGGTAAAACAGAGACATAACAATAACACAAATAAAACTATTATAGTGTGAAATGGTATGGCTCTCTTCATGGCGATCTCTGATAACCCACAAGTGTAGGGGATCGTTTGTAGCCTTTTCGATAAATAAGAGTGTCGAACCCAACGAGGAGCTAAAGGTAGGATAAGTATTCTCTCAAGTTCTATCAACCATTGACACAACTCTACGCACACTAGACGTTTACTATTTCTAGGAAATAAAACTAGAGGAACTATACGGGTGTGAAACGATAGCTTTGCAAGATAATAAAGAACAAAAAGTAAAAGTTAGTTGCTGCAGCAATAAGGTAACATAAAGTGACATAAAGTAACAGAACCATGAGTGTGGAAAAGTGGTGGATGGCGTGGCGGAATTGTCCCTAATTAATTAAAGAAGCTACTCGGTTCATTGTCTTCGATGCAGTTTTCTATGCGGGAGAGGCAAATATACATGTACTCAACTACTTGTGATTACACATACTATATGATTGGAACGTTAGCAAGCTTCCGCAAATACTAACAATTCATTAAGGTTTTCCCAACCATAGCATTAAGTTTAAGATCCTCTTTATCCCATACATGTAAGATTCCGGTTTGAGTTCTTAGGTTTCTGTCAATCCGGCAGAACTTCCCCCTTCCTTTTACACATACTACAAACCCTATGATGATGATCCATGCGCGCATAAATATAATGGAACCAAAGGACTGTACCATATCAACATACAACTCGAATCAACCAAAGATATTTAATAATTCAACCATAAGACAAAAGAAACTACACAAACATGAAATAGATAAAAGGATAATGATTTATAGCATCAAACACCATGTTTACATAGAGGGGTACAGAGGTGTGTGGGAGGATGAACCACTGTATACAATGAGGAATTGGCGATGGAGATGGTGGTGAAGGCGGCGGCCATGGAAGAAGAGGCAAAGCGGGGCGGCGGCGGCAGCCGGCGGCGTGGCGCAGGGGGCTCCTCCTGCGCCGGCCGGCCACAAGGGGTGTGCCGCCCCTAAACCCCTTCCTCCATGACTTCTTGGTGCTGTAGAGGTGCCCTCCCACTTGTAGATGAGATCCAAGGGGGAGGAAAATTCGTGGCTTTTGGTGGCTGCTCCCAAAATTAGGGTTTCATATCTTTATATAGGTGGAGACAATGCTTCCCGGCCTTCCGATTGATGGCCCTTGATCCAAGGGCTCTTGGGCACCTCTAGAACCTTCCTAGGGACCCCTCACATCCTTAATGAGGTTCCAAAGTCGTGCCTTGGTCGAATCCTCCAAGTTTGGTAAGAGTTGGAGTCAATCACGTAACCAACTTTCGGAATCCCGTAATCAGATATTTGGCCTTCAGTAAAACGGGGTTTTCCGGAGCTACGTACCTCCGATTAGGCTGTTCTTGGGCTAAAATTAAAGCTATGCAAATTTACCACAACTTTGTCCGTTGTGAAATCTTCAGTTGACCCCGTCTTCAGGTCTCAAACTGACGTTCTTTGAAATCTGTTGGAAGGGACAAATTTCAGGAAAGTCAGAGTCCACCTCCAACGAGTCTTCTTTTGCGTTTTTGCCAATTTCCAAACGATTCCTACACATCAAAGTGTAAAACAAGAACATTGTGCAATTTTGCAACTATTAATAGGTTAGTCCAAATAAATCATAAACTTAATATAAAAATAAGTGTCAAATGCATAAAAGTAGCATGAAACAATCAAAAATTATAGATACGTTTTGGACGTATCAATCTCCATCTCCACGAAGCTTGTAAGTAGACTCGTGCCAACTCTTTGTCACGTGCCATCTTACTCCATGTCGCCGACTTGAACATTGACTTGAGTGTCACCCGGGTTCTCTAAACAGCTACACTAGCTAGTAAACAGATTACATGGAGAATCCGACACGCATGTCGTTATACAATAAAATGACAGCACCTAGGCTCCAGCCGGCTGACAAAACCGTGATACGCAGATCACGTATGGATTACACACATCACATGCACATAAGCCATACCATTCACAACATCCTGCAAAAACAAGTTATGCATAGATACGATATCTACCGGCGTTGTGAAAACTCGCAGCAACATCTAAGGCGCTACAAAGAGGGCGAAGCCGGTGGTCCCGTATGGATTTCAGAAAACGCAGATCCAATCTGCATACCAAATATGGATTTCGACCAGTACTCCGATTCGATCACCGCAACTGGATTTACGCGTCACAATCTACCCCGATGGCGAAAACCGACCGGTAGGGGTATGTCGTTCCACGACCTTAGCAGTATAATCACGGAAACTAGATCATCCATATTCCCCGAGTACGATTGATCCAATCAACCTTGTACAAAACTGATCTATCTCATAGATCGACCACCAAAACATCAACTAGATCCAATCTAATGCCAACTGCATATCACATATGCACGATCTCGGGCCTAAAACCAGAAGCTATCACTCTGATACCACTGAATGGCCACGTAGAGATAAACAAAAACTTTTCTATGCGGTACTCCCAAGATCTAGCCAATGTAGAAGGCCACGAGGATTACCACTAGACGTGCAGGTGCGGATTATTGATGAAGCACGTCGATGCAGTGCAGTCCCACGATCCGATCCAATCTCACGATCGTCGAAGTGTTGAACGTACAACACCTCTGTCGGTATCCACACGTACGAGGAGGAGCTCCGACGGCGGACTGCTAGATCTGGTGCGGCGGCTGGACTGAATGGGGGATAGGGTTTCCAACACATGGAACTGTCTAACCGTACCCTTGGGCATCCTGCGCCCCATCTTATATAGAGAGTGAAAGTGGGCTGCACAACACTTGTGGCACATTCACTAAACTCCACTTAGTCCATGTTCGGTTCGGGTCCAACCCAACCGATTTGCTCCTGCCCTTAAGTGTGTGACCCTGCAGGCCCATGGCTACTTGGACACAATTGGAGTCCAACTCACAATCAATCAATCGGTAGCGGCTCCTAGCAGAACGTGTTGATTCCCAAGTACCATAGAGTCATGACGACATAACTTACAATGCGACATACGTCCAACTCCCTTTTGCCTCACGATAAACCTTGTCGAGCTATAGGTGAATTACCGTCATCCCTTAATAGCTCAACTCTCTTCTCGATCCGTGACTTGGTTAACACTTAACCAAGTCGTGCATGGCCATGCTTTCCGAATCATATCACTCGAGAGGGCCCAGAGAATATCTCTCCACTAGGAGGGGCAAAATCCCATCTTGGTTATCCACATGACAAAGCTTGATTCTCAGCCGACCCGAACTCTGCCTTTATAACTGCCTTGTGACAGAACAACGTTTGACAGAACCTAAGTCGGTTGATCCACAACTCGGATTGTGCGACAACCTCAGGTCTAAGGATTACATTGATTGAGACATACAAATGACGACTTATCCGTTGTATCTCAATATGGGTCACTCCAACTTGCCAAACTCTTTAGCTGAGTCCGTGTAAGTTGGAATGGCATCACCATGCCCATGACAAGTGGAACCGAATCATCAGCCAACTTTCACATTGTCCTAAGTTGCGTGTGTTGGGAATATGCCCTAGAGGCAATAATAAAATGGTTTATTAGCATATTCATGTTTATGATAATATTTATTATCCATGCTATAATTGTATTAATCGGAAACATAATACATGTGTGGAATATAAACAATCAGGTGTCCCTAGTAAGCCTCTGGAGGACTAGTTCGTTAGTCAAGGGTTGGTTAAAGGTTTCCTAACCATAGGACTTGTTATAGTCACTTGATAACAGAGTCATATCATTGGGAGAATGATATGATGGACAAGACCCAAATAATAAAGAGTTGCAATTGATCGTGTCACAAAGTTTCATTGCCAACACTTTTAGCATATGCCAAGTATAGTTTCCTAAGACCATGAGATTATGTCACTCCCGTTTATCAGAGGAATGCTTTGTGGACATCAAACGTCACTTCGTAACCGGGTGATTATAAAGATGGCTTTCAGGTATCTCCGATGGTAGGTTGTTGGGTGACATGAATCAAGAGTGGGATTTGTCCCTCCATGTGACTGAGAAGATATCTCCAAGCCTTCTCGATAATGTAGCATCTTAAAGTCTGCAGACATGTGATTAGGTTGTAATCACAGAGATCCTATATTATGGACAAGTAAATAGAACTTGCCGGTAACGAGATTAAACTAGACATGGGGATGTCGACGATTAAATCTCGGGCAAGTAAAATATCGTGAGACAAAGGGAATCGTATATGAGATTAATTGAATCTCCAGCATCGTGGTTCAATCGAGAAAGAGTTTCGTTGAGTGTATAGGAATTAATATGGACATCCCGGTCCCGCTATTAATTATTGATATGATCATGTCTATACATTCTCGAACCCGTAGGGTCACACACTTAACGCTCCGATGAAGTTAGGGTTAGTGATGAATTAAATGATGGAATGAACGAATGGTGATTCAGAGTCTCAGATGAGATCATAGACGTCACGAGGAGTTCCGGAGGAGTCCGGAGAATAAGATTCATATAAGGAAAGTGGTTTCCGGAGGTATCGGAAAGGTTCCGAAATATTTCGGTAGGGTACCGGAAGGTTCTAGAAAGTTCTAGAGGAGTCTAGAAGTGGGGCCCACCTAAAGTATGGGGCCCACATGGACCAAAGGGGTGCAGCTGGCCACTTGGGCCAGCCGCACCACACCCAAGGCCCACATGGGCCTAGCCGGCCAAAGAGGGAAAGGGAGGAGGAGGAGTCCTAGTCCCATAGGGACTCGGCTTGCTTGGTGGGCAAGCAAGTCCTAGGGCCGTCCGGCCCTAGGCTTGCCTCCACCTATTTCAGGGGATGGAGGGAGGGGTGCGGCACACCCTAAGGAGGACAGCCCCAAGCTGCACCCCACCAAGCCACCAAGCCGCCACCCTAAACCCTAAACCCTAGCCGACCTCCACCACCTCCACCATAGTCGCCGCGCCACCCCTACTCCTAGGGCTGGTGCGCCACCTCCATCTCCTCCTCCTCTTGCTTGGCTTGGTGAAGCCTTACTTGCGGAGATCTACATCATCATCACCACCACACCGTCGTGTTGCTGAGATTCCTCAAGCCACGTCTACCTCGCTTGCGGGATCAAGGAGTTGAAGTCTTCATCGAGCTGAACGTGTGGATACCGCGGAGGTCCTGCTCGTGCGGTACTTCGACGGATTGGATCGCGAGGATAATACATCTCCTCACGACTAGATACGTCTAGTTGCGGGGATCGACTAGTCAACCCCTGCACCAACAAAACACATTTGATCGTTCTTCAAGGGTAAGAGATTGGATCTCCTTCTCGCTACTTGCATCTAGTAGATCTAGATCGTGGGGTTTCTTCCGCTTGTTTCGTAGTAAAAATTTTGTTTTCTATGCAACGAACCCTTCAGCGTGTCCAGCACAACCTCAACGACCAAGGACAATCTAGTATGAACAACATGAATATATAGTTCCACAACTAAATCACATATTCAATGATACATATCAATTGTTCATACAAGGACAACTTAATAACTTTAGGAATACATTGGGAAATACATCATACATGATTGCCTCTAGGGCATATTCCCAACAGTGCTTGCTTTGCATTTTGAAAAATCCGATATCTTTAGTGTGGAAAAGCGCCAATCGCGTACCGTACAATCTAAAAGCGCTACCCCCCCCTCGATTCCTGCCAAGGCAACGATGACAAACTCTGCAAGAACATTCGATCAGCCCTGGTGGCAACAAAAAAGTTCGGATCTTTGGACCGAGCTTCCTTGTTATAATTTTGCAACCAAGGGGAAAAATAGAGCGGAATGTTGAAAATTGGCAACACCTAACATATTTATGGCAATGATAAAGAAAACGTGTTCCATGCCACTGTAACTTGCACGGAATATGCTACTTGAGACATGAGACGAAGAAGACCTGGTGCATCCCCGAAGAAGACGAATTCATCTTAGGAGGGGGATTGCCGCTTCTACTTCTCTCTCATTGCCCTAAATGTCAACACATTTTGATTTTGCTCCTCCTATGGTGAGCCTGGCTCCCGCCAAATTACATCGTACATGACAAAGGTAACACCTGTATTTGAAGCGTTATCACCTTTCTAAGTGGCTACGCCGATTCCCTTAACCAAAAATTTAGTCGAGAGCGAAACACAAAGGAAAAATCCCCTACTACTATACCCGCCCTGGCTATTTCCTCCCCTGCAAGAACCCCTCTCCCCACCTTTGGATACCCCCTCCCGACTTGCACTTATGCCGAAAACACCAAAGCTCATGCATGCCTTCAGAGGATTAATATCTATAACATGTTTTCCCTGAAAGCAAGATTATCATGGAAACAAAAGTGTGCGGTCAGCGCTACTCACTAGAACAAAAAGTGGGCTTTTAGCATGTTAGGCTCTATCGTATGTTGTAAATGGACACCATCTACCACGTATTTTGGGGATTTGTTTGGCTTCGTGGTACATGTGCACAATGACTTGGGCGGCCCAAGAGGCTATAGTGAATTGGATGCTCATATAGCCCCAATATGCTTTTCAATTTGTATGAGCTCATCACTCCCAACCCAGCCATTGATTTTGTCAGCCTTGAGGCTCCATTCACCAAGGAGGAGATAGATGATATTGTCAAATGTATGCCTGCTGACAAGTCACCTGGACCTGGTGGTTTTAATGGAGCTTTTCTAAAGAAATGTTGGGACACAATTAAGGAACAATTTTATCAACTTTGTTTCCAATTCTATGATGGTAACTTGGATATTCGGAGTATAAATACTGCTTATATTACTCTCATCCCTAAAATAGCCAGTCCAGAATCTGTGAATGATTACATACCTATATCACTTGTTAACATCACTCTCAAGATCATCACAAAACTTCTGGCCAACAGAATGCAAAGAGTGATTATCTCAGCCGTCCATAGGAATCAATACGGATTTATTAAGAGCAGAACTATACATGATTGTCTTGCATGGGCATTTGAATATATCCACCTATGTCATAAGTCTAAAAGGGAAATTATTATTCTCAAGCTGGATTTCGAGAAAGCTTTTGACAAGGTCGAATATAGTGATATCCTGCTTATGTTAAAACATATGGGTTTTGGAGATAAATGGCTTCGGTGGATTAAGACTATACTCTTCTCTGCATCTGCATCTGTCTTACTGAATGGTGTGCCTGGTAAAAAAATATTTTGTAAGAGAGGAGTACGACAAGGTGATCCATTATCCCCTTTGCTATTTGTCTCTACTGCTGAACTCTTACAATATGTGATTAATGAGGCCTAGAGAAATGGAAAATTAGAGCTGCCACTGGAACACTCTTATGGACTGGATTATCCAATCATACAATATGTTGATGACACTTTGCTTATTATGCCAGCATGCCCTGACCAACTTCAGAGATTGAAAGTTCTTATAGACAAATTCTCTGCTTCCACAGGACTCAAAGTTAATTTCAGCAAAACATCCATGGTCCCCATCAATATTTCTGCCAACAGGTGCCAAGTGCTGGCAATGACAATAGGATGCAAAACTGAGTCACTTCCTTTCACATATCTCGGTTTGCCTATGGGTACAACCAAACCTAAGATGGAAGACTTGATTGGCATTATTCACAGAATTGATAGAAGGCTGATGGGTATTGCAAACACCCTATCCTATGATGGCAGGCTCATAGTTATCAAATCCATTGTTACAGCTATTCCTAATTTTGCGATGTGCACCCTCAGACTCCCTTTATTATGTACCTACAAATTGAAATTTGTTGTGAATATGCAAATTGACCTTGCCTGGTGCTCGGTATGTGTGAAATTTGAATTCAAATATTGACTATGTTATTTGCAAATATGAATTTGAAATGTTTATGAGTTTATATGACAAAATATTCGTCTATGAATTACTGTGATGAAAAAAATTAAAAAGTACAAGCAAATATTGTTGAACAGAGAAGAAAAGGATGAAATTACCAAAAGGTGGACAAATGAGGAACGCCCTCGTGTGCCATGGTAAAATGTCCATCCTCATTTGTCCACCGCTTATCAAATGCACAAGATTTGAGAGAATGTACACATTTTAGACATGCATGTGCTATGTCTTTCCTGGTGGAAAACTGCTTTATAGGAATTTAAGAAGCTCAGTAAAACAAGGCAATGTTTGTTCCGGGATAAAAACATGAATAGTTATGATTTTCTACAAGTAAACGTGTCTATATTTTTCATAAATAGTTGAAAGTTTTTTCATAAAGTATTTGCAAGTTTGATTTCGTTGTAGAAGCTGTGGCTACTTTTTTTTGTGTTGTACGGTTGACTTGGACAAAGTTTTCTTAAAATATTTTCTTGATCCGTTGTATGATTCTTGAAGTGACCGCTCGTGGCAATACTTGTTAGCCATCCCTTTAAAATTGTTGTACAGATTCTTTTTAGCACAAAATTGTTCTACATATTTTTTTTAGCAGAAATGGTCTACATATTTAATTTTTAGCGTATTTTTAATCTACAGATATGTTTTCAGTGGAAATTTTGTTCTACAGATGTGTCCGCTAATTCACTTGAATCGGACCTGCTGTAATTCTGAGCTACGTATGGATGGTTCGATGTGCTCCATCGTACGCGGATCGGAACGCATAGTAGCTCTCGGTCCACTAAAACATACACGAAGAACTTGGCCTGCTTGATTGACGGGCCTATGCCATTTTTCTCGGTACCAGCCGATTCGCCGTGGGCTGCCCAACGGGCTAAACCGTCACATTCTGTGCTGAACCTAGGCCATCGCCGCCGCGCGACTCGTTCCTTTCGCCGACCTGAGCGGAAATCCGGCGGTCACCGCCGGTACTCTCCGCCCCCCGCAATGCAAACCTCCACGCCATCCCCGACTTCCCACCTGGTAAATTATCAAATTCCTCCGATCTGCTTGCCTTCGCCACAAATATTCCACCAAACTCGCGTCCCCGTCGTCTCGCGGTAAGCTCGTAGCGCGACAATGGCGGCTTCAGGAACCCTAGTCGTGGATAGGGCGGTGTTCCCCGGTCTGAGTGGGCTCATGGTGGGCACCCTGCTGTATACCTGCATCACCGAAGGCTCGCCGTTCCGCACTGAGCTGCTCATGCCGTGAGTACTACTTTTCCTCTCTGTTTAAGAAACTTAGATGCCAATTACTGCTGTGAATTTGAAAAACAAACATCTCATTCTGGCGTGCTCCCTTGTGGATTTGTAGGAAGCTGTTGCACTTTTTTTTTATGTGTGAATACGTTTGAATGCCTTTCTTGAGGATTACTGACTTCAGTATAGTGTAACTTGTGTTGCTAGTAACGACCCTGTTTCAGCCCCATTCCGGCTGACTCCGGGCGGACTTTGACATTCCGATGACTCCTTCACCCAGCCCGCGGTAGCTCGCCGAGAGGAAGAGACGGCGGAGGTGAAACTCCATGATGGAGTACACTGTACACTTGCATACACACCGACCTCCTGCAGGACACCATTGTGTTTCTCTGCAGGCACATCCTCCTTCATGCCTGCAACCGCCTCATTGCCAACCAGGCCGCGGCACGACTCCGCACCAAGGTACTCAGTGGCATCAGGGAGCCCTTCCACCGCATCCCCCATTCCTCTGTAGCGGAGTTTAGTTCTTCTTTTATTTGTGTAGGGAAAATGTGATATCCTTGCACTTGCATTTTTGCCTTTTATAAGTCTGACAGTTATAAAGGTGTGATTAGTTCATGGTTGGGATTAGAAAAAAAAACAGCCACGCCAAAACATACAAAATTTCCCATGCTGAATTTTTATTTAAGATATGTTGAACCACACTTTGCTACACTAGTAACACCACAAACATAGATTTACTAGTAAATTGGAAGATTATTCACAACATACACAATTCCGATCAAAGAAAAACACAGCCTTATTTAAAGAAAACTAGGAGTAGCCGTCATACACATACACCACTCACCAGCAACGTGTGTTGTGTGAGCAATGGAAGCAGTTCTACGTCTCAGCCCTGCAGTGCTGAAAATGCTTCTTTGATTGCGGTGGCTATAGTGTAAACATCTTGCATTTCTGGACGGTCTTTAGAGCATGTCTAACAGACCCCCTATTTTTCTGCCCCTTATAACGCGAGTACAGGGCCCTGTATTCACTTTCCACCGGCCGAAAACTCGTCCGAGCTAGCAGACCCCGTATCCCCACCCCGTAAAACAGAATACGGGGTGGGGATACGGGGTCTGCTAGCTCGGACGAGTTTTCAGCCCGTAAAAACAGGGTTTTGCACACCTATTTTGACAACTATTTTCCGATCAAACATGGCAAATGCAAAACATGCGATGCTTAATTCATAGTTTCTACATCACAACGATCATTAGTTATGTTCTAGCCATGGAGGTTCCTAAAAGTGTTGCCACCACCAACGCGATCAACGCGATACACCATCAATCGCTTGCCGCACGAGCTTGACGCGCCTGCAACTTCCTCGTCATGATGTCGGCCTTGGTCTCCTTCCACCACGCCAGCTGATCCTCGTCCATGTCCTTGGTGTTCATCATCATGATCTCCTTCTCCTCGGCCAAGAGCTCCTTCATCGCCTTGGTTTCTTTGAGTGCCAACATCCTACCATCCAATTCGGCCTTGCGCTTTGCATCTTCCCGCCTAGCTTCCACCTTGGCAAGCTTCACCTCCTTCTTCTTCTCGGTGATGATTAGCTTGGTCTCCAATGTCTTCAATGCTAATGCCTCCTTTGACTTCATGAGTTGATCCATCTTCTCCTTGAAGCTAGTTGCCTCGGCTTCTAACCTCTGCCTCTCCTTCGCTTTCTTGGTGCCCTCGGGCTTGCCTTTGTTTCTACCATTCATGTCTTCCTCTTCATCATCCATGCTTAGCATTGCCTCCTTCTTGCACTTTGGTTCTTGGTCCCTCAACTGCCACTTGGGAAGGTGTTGAAGCAATGCAAAGCAATGCTGAAACTGAAATTCCTTATTCTTGGAGCCGGCCATGTCTTTGTACCGCAGTTGAGCATACTTGGGCTGCACATCACAACAATATAGTGTGATGTTTGCACATCAATAACACATAGTTTGCACAAGAACTAATTTGCACATCAATAACACATAGTTTAGAAAACTCACATAGTCCTCCTGAACGCATCCACTTGGTGGATTATCCGCCACTTGGTCCATGGCAGCGCTCCAACGAGAACAAGCAGGTTTGATCGTGTTCCACCGGCCTTCAAGGGAGCGGTAGGATCGATCCGCCATACTCTTCGTGCGAGGCTTGAGCTGGTGGTAAACATCCTCAATGCGCTGCCAATAACGCTTGCCGGTTTGGTCTGTGCCGGTGCACGCATCCATTCCCACCTTACCCCACGCACGGACCAATGTCACGTCTTCAATCTCGGTGTAGTTGGACGTGCGTTGCTTCGGCGCGGACGAACCGGCAGCAGCCGGGTCGACCTCAACAACGTCGTCGTCGACCTCTTCGTCACCCTCCTCGTCGTCGCCATAGTCGCCATAGTCGTAGTTGGACCCTTCATCGAACGCACCAATGCCGGCGTCCAGGTCCACCGTTCCAGCGTTGAGCATATCCATGTAGCTTGTGGTGGGCTCATGGTCGAGCACCTGGTGGGCGTCGGCGACGGGTGGCGTCGGCGCGGGCGGAATGGCAGCAGCAGCAGCAGCAGGACGGGCGGCGGCGTTGGACGGTGGGGGGGCGAGGCCGACGCGGGTGGTTGGCTTCTTCGCCTTCGGCTGGGCACCCCTCGGCCCCGCCGACGCCGTCTTCTTCCGGCCTCCTTTCGCGGCTGCCGCAGGGGTCGCAGCCGGCGCAGCACCGGCCGCCGCCTCTGGGAAGGGGACCTTCGGGATCCGCTTCCTCTTCGATGGGATGGTGGCGGAGATGATGGCCGAGACGTCGCCGTTGCTCGGCTGATCCTCCACGACGCCGACGGTGACATTCACCACCCCTGACGACGGTGATGCATCGCCGGTGGTCGGAGGTGCTTGCGGAAGGTCCATTCCGGCGAGATCGGGCCGCGTGGTGGCCGGGGAGGGCGGGGCGGAGGAGATCGGGCGGCGGCGGCGGCGGTTGGGCTCGCTGAATTGCTTCGCGCGCAGTGGAGGGGAGGAAGAGGGGTTGGGCCTGTATTCCGCGCCTCACCCCACACAAGTAGGGGGCGACGAGCCGCCCCGTAACGAAACTTGTAAAAATCCGTCCGGGGTGCCCGATTTAGGGGGTCTGTTAGACGGCCGGGGTAGAGCCCAACCCCGTATATCGGCAGTTATTTTACGGGGTTGGGCCTTTTGAGGGGTCTGTTAGACATGCTCTTAGGTGTCTCCGCAGCACATAAGAGACCAAGTTTAGCAAACTCAGTGATGCAGCTAATTGTTCCAGCCATTTGATGATTTTCTTGGTCTAAAGTACTTCCTGCTTCATCTTGGTTCCCATGATAGGGAATTATTCTAGGATCTAGAATCTCGCAAAATTTTTCAGGGAAGGATTTTTCCACAAATTTGTAAAGGCTCAGGCCATCTTTAAACATCTCATCGGTTGGACGCCTCCCTGTCAGCATTTCTAAGATGATGACTCCATAGCTGTAAACATCACCTTCCGTGGAGATTTTTCTCCCAACGCCATATTCTGCAATAAGTATAGTTATTAAAACAGTTAATTAACACAAGAGGATTGGAGCACAATAATCAAAAGATATCTAGGAGAAAAACTAAAAAAAAACTATCTTCTGTTAGGAAATTGTTTTTTCTTTTGCAAGGCTGTTAAGATATTATTACCTGGTGCAATGTATCCAACTGATCCTCGTGGCCCCACTAAGCTTGTAGAACCATCAATTCTCGAAGATGAATCACCGTGTAGGAACTTAGCCAACCCGAAGTCGCCAACGCATGCGCCCATGGCATCATCGAGAAGGACATTGCTAGGTTTCAGATCACAGTGGGCCATAGGAGGCATGCAGTTGTTATGGAGGTAATCCAAAGAAGCTGCTATGTCCACGGCTATTACTATTCTTGAACCCAAACACAATGGCATTCTCAGATGATGCCCGTGGAGTGTTGGATGGAGCCAACTTTCAAGGTTGCCATTAACCATGTATTCAAGAACTAGAGCCTTGAACTCATGTCCTGTTGCATCAAATGTTGAGCATGCAGAAATCACTCTTACAAGATTCCGATGACGTGTGTTTCTCAAGGCCTCACACTCGTTGATGAAACTTTTTGGTGCTCCGAGTTGATCAAGTTTGAAAACTTTGATTGCTACTGCTTCTCCTTCAGACCAGCCTTTATACACTTCCCCATATTTTCCAGAACCAACCAAGTTGGCTGAGGAGAAACGGTCTGTTGCTTTCACTAAATCAGCATATGTGAACTTCTTCAAGCCCTTGCAGGATGGATGAGTTGTTTGATGGAAAAAAATTCTCTTCTTCAAAAGAATGACTGGGAAGGATGATAACAAGACAAAAGAGAGAGCAGTAAATCCTACTATCTTCAGAACCTTTGAGGTGTGCTTTTGTTTGGATGTCTCTGTATTGCAAAGTGGCAACTGTAGCAATGGGGTGCTTGCACATAACTTCTTGTTCCCTTGAATGAACACCTCACTTCCATTCTGAAAAATTCCACCTGGTGGTACTAGTCCCTCAAAGTTGTTGAAGGACAAATTCAGAAGATTGATGGAACTAAAGGATTCAAAGAAGTCAGGGATTTCTCCAGAGAAGTTGTTTTGAGAAAGATCCATCACAATGATACCTCTCAAATTCATGAAAGATGGAGGGATTCTACCATGAAGAATGTTTCCCTCCAAGTGTAGCGACTCCAAGTGGATACACTCACCTAGAGTGGACGGTATTTGTCCAGACAATTGGTTATTTGAAATATTCAGAGGACCGAGGTTAACCAAGCCGCCAATCTCGGGTGGTATTTGTCCAGAGAGTTGGTTGTGAGACAAGTCCAAACCTTCGGAAAGGATCGAAAGAGTGAAGAGCTCCTTTGGTATGCTACCATCCAAGCCGTTACAAGAGAGGTTTAGTATGTCCAATCTTTTGCAGTCTCCTAAAGCTCCTGGGATTGGGCCAGTCAAACTATTTTCCTGTAAATATAGCTCACTCAGTTTACTTAGATTGGCAATTGAAAGCGGAATTTTTCCTGAAAGTTTGTTCTGTGATAAGCTTAGGACAAACAAGTTCTGAAGATTTCCAAGTGATTCAGGAATACTTCCACTAAGCATATTTTTTTCCATGTAAAGAAGTTTGAGGCTTGTGAGGTGTCCTATCTCCTGTGGTATAGTGCCAGATAATTTATTATCTGTTAATAACACTAACTCTAAGCTCTTTGAAAGGCCCGCAATGGAATTTGGCAAAACTCCTTCAAGGATGTTCGCATCCAAGTATAATTCCACCAGCTGGGTGCAATTATTCAATGAGGAAATGAAAGACCAATCTCCTGCTTCGAGCCGATTCTCACCTAGATCCAGACTGATTAAGTTTGACAGGGTCCCAAGAGAAGGCACAATACCATATAATGAATTGTTGCTGAAATTGATCTCTTGGAGATCTGTTGTGTTGGCTAGTGAAGTGGGAATTCGGCCTTGGAATTTGTTTCCCCCCATAGTCAAAGTTTGGATGCTTGGAAGGGTATATCCAATGTTGTACGGAATTTCCCCTAACAGATTATTTGCACCCATGCCAAGGTATGTGAGTGTTGATATGTTGTAGATAGAGGCTGGGACACTCCCTGACAAGTTGTTGTAAGCCAGGTCTAGTGCTTGCAGGTTGGGAAGTTTACCAATACTCACTGGAATGCTACCTTGAAAACTATTCTCCCCAAGCAAGAGCCAGCGAAGGGAAGTAAAATTCCCTAGACTAGAAGGTATGCTGCCTGCAAGATTATTTGATGTCAAGATAAGGTACTTCAAGGGCGAGTGAATATTCGAAAAAACAGGTATGTAGCCGGTAAGGTTGTTCAATCCCAAGGCTAAGACTTGAAGTGATGTGCTGTTAAATAGTGCAGGTGGAATCTCTCCATCAAGGTGATTGTTTGTCAAGTCCAAGAATTGAACTGACGAACTATTAGCTAGGAGAGACGGGATAGGTCCTATGAGGCTATTGTTCGTAAGGTAAACAGAGCGGAGAGAAGAACCGCTTCCAAGGGAAAAAGGGATATTGCCTGCCAGAGTATTTCCAACAAGACGCAAAACTGACAGGTTACGGAGCGTCCCCAAGCCTTCCGGGATGCCTCCACTGAGCTTGTTGTGATCGAAGTTGAGCTGCTGGATATTTGAACACTGGCTTAGGTTTGGTGGGATCTCACCGCCGATGGAGTTGCTTCCAAGATCAATAACTTGAAGGTGGAAACATGAAGATATAGTGTTTGGGATCATGCCACTAAGGTTGTTTGAGCTGAGGTTAAGATACTGCAACCTATTAAGTTGGCCAAGTTCAGCCGGGATTTCACCACTAAGTTGGTTGTCTGGGAGGTGGATTCTTGTGAGGAGAGTAAGATTGGCAATGCAAGGAGGTATTTGGCCATTAAGGTGGAGCGACTCGAGGTCCAGTGCAACAACACGAGATGTGTGCCTCTTGCTGCAAGTAACACCGGACCAACTGCAGAAATGGAGGGAATCATTCTTCCACGAGGAAAGTACTCCAGGAGAACTGGTGAGATGGAGTTTAAGGCAATGGAGGGCTTGCAAGTCAGTGCTAGAATCAGTGTGGAGAGCTGTAGCACCTAATGAACATGCCACGAGTGTCAGAAGAGAGGATAGACGAAGGATTAGAGGCAGTCTCATTGAGGAACTGAGACTTCCCACATGAGACATACTTTCTATCACATATGGTGTACAGCTCCAGCATATGATGCATTAAGTATTGGTTATCTGCTGAATTTATAGAAGAAGCGGCCAAGTCGATGAGTCATCTCTTGGTGCAAGTTTCCAGTGCCACAAATTCGAAGTCAATTCCATGTCAACGCCTGGAAGAGCGTTGGCAGAGTCGAGTTCTCAGTGGAGCTTCTTATATATAGGTGCTGCTGGAGCATTGATTCCCAGTGTACCAGTTTTTCCATCTCGGTGCTAACTAGGTTTTTGCCGAGCTCACCTCTGTTCAGGAACAATGTTACCTAGCAATCGCTGTTTTCTGATTCAGTTGATTACCATCCTACTGTTCACCGTCTGCCGTGCTGGCATCGACTACGGTACTCTTCAACCTGGTCGCGGTTCTCTTCGACCTGGTGGGGGGAGCCTGGGTTCCCGCCCATACGGAGGTAGTTTTCTGTCCAGTAACCGTGCAATTATTACTCATCATTACCACTGTATATTCTACTGTTTTCTAATACATTTGTATCAGAGCGACCGCGTCCCAGCCCAGGGCTTCACGGTCCATTCTGCTGCCCATAGCGCTGACAGGGAGCGCATTCCATTTCTGGACAACGGAAATGAGAATATGAGGATGGCGGGCAGGCTGCTTCTGGGGCATCTATTGCGTCATTTGGACAAGCTGTATTTTTTTCCCACGATCCATGATATCTTCGATGTGCAAATGGAATGTTCAATCATTCTTAGGGAACTATTTTCTGCAAGTGTAATCCCTTGAGCCTAGTACAACTGTGGTAATGTAAGATGATTTAACTGTTGTCCGTTGACAGTAAATGAGCTAGCATTATGTTTGCTGATTTTTTACAAGAAGCTGTAGTAAAAACAATACTGTTTTTTTTTTAGATAAAAGTAAATAACGTACGCATGAAGGAAAGAAAAACTGCGTAGCTTTTGATGTTCGAGTTATAGTTTTGGTGTAGTGTGTTCTGCCGGTAATCTCATTCTAGGCGTTTATTCAAGTTTCTCCATGATTTGTCCAAGTAATACGTACTACCGAGAAGAAAAGAACTTGTTTTTTCCTGAACGAAGGCATGTTTGCTTTGGTTGGTGTGGATTATCTGGCTCCTAACTAAAGAAAGTTAGTCAGTATAATATCTAATTATGTACTTCTAAAACACAAAATTACGACAAATTTTGTAGAATTATAGGATTTACATAAACAAACAAGTAGAATTTCACAAGTTGAAAATGACCAGTGATATAATAAAAAAAGTCTAAAAATTATGCAGGTGAAAAGGACAAAGAAATTTTACAATACATACAAGACACAAAACTAGCCTGATGGTGCCTTAAGCCAGACCAAGGTCGTGGGTTCAAACAACCACCGTAAGATTTTCATTCTCGTCTGCCCAAAAACAGACGAAACATCATGCATCTCTGCGCTCATAAACCGACGGCTAAAAAATCTACCAAGTTTACTAGGAGAAAGCAGACAATTGTGTTTTAGCAAACCGCATACTTAATTAGAATTAGATGGTTTTAAGTCTATGATTCTTTTTCAAGCTAGAGAAAGGACTTCTTTCGTGGAAACATCTGTCAAAGTTGCTTATTCTTTCCTCATCTTTGAGACGTACCTTTGTTATGGTGTTGTAATACTCTTTCTAATGAACAATACATGCTCCAACCATGCATCGTCTTGGAAAGAAAAGTTATGTGTTGCCAAATGGGTGTGATATGTCTTGAATTTTGTGTTGCTTGTATGCTAAAAAAATTGCGAGTTGCTACAAATTTACACATAAAACCGAGAAAATGTAAGAAGAGCAACTGCTTGTTATGGTGATCCAAATGTAGTGTTTGTATTGAAGTGGATTATGATAATCCCATTAGATTCAGCCGTTTTCATATGTTTTTTCATTTTTTAGCTACTTTTTTGTATCTGCGGATTTGATGCAGAGTAGTGCAATACTATAGATAACATGATTTTATTTGTATATGGTACCTTAGGAGACTAACAGATATTCATTCCACCAACCATTTTCGGAAAGTACACTAGGATATATAGAAGTTACCCATGAGTATTAGGTATCTCCGAGAAGTCACGACATGAAATCCGGAAGCAAACTGCCCCTCTTTAGGATGATAAATAGATTCCAGAATCAGCTTGTAGTCACACAATTTGTTTACCCGTAGATGCTTAATAGCTTGTTCTGTGTTATGTAGTGATCTCAGGCATGATTCTTAGATCCATCGTCATCATATTTTTCATAAATCATTCAATTCTGTATTTTTTTTTTCAAATTAGAGCGGTGACTTTTGTAAAAACTTGGAAACATATGTCCAAGTTCTTCTTTTGCTTTATCTACTGAGTGGGTACGAAATTTCCATGCATTTAGTGCTGCAGTAGTACCACTCATTTAGTGTTGCACTAGTAGTCACTTTGATTCTTTAAATTCTAGGGTTCTTGGAAACTTTTCCCAAGCTTTTTTTTTCAAATACGTTTTCCAAGATAAAGAGTGGACTTCTGTGAAACAAGAGAGATGACTTCTCACAAAATATTGGATAGATCTGTCCAAGTTTTTCTCTTGTTGATAAGATTTCCATGCACTTATTTATGCACTAGTACCATGTAACGATCATGTTTGTCATTTTCGGTCTTCGGATTCAAGATGGAGAGGACTAGTACCACGCAAGTTTTTCTATCGTTTTTCAACAAAGTGGATTGGCACCAACGGATTAGTCTACACGATTCCATGAATGACTTGACCAAAATACTATGTGTTTGAGAAGACCAATCGAGTGTAAAGCACAAACACAGCTTACTCTATTGCTAGCGCTTGACTTTCTGCAAGAATATTATCGTGCACTAGTGGAATAGCGGTGTCCACGGATTAGCAACATTGGTTTGAGTGGACTGAGATATTTGTCATTTTTGCTATTCAATTTTGGATCCTTTTCCAAACTAGAGAGATGACTTCTCACAAAACATTGGAGAGATCCATGCATCCAAGTTTTTCTCCTGTTGACAAGATCTCAGTGCGCTTAGTATGCACTGGTACCATATTGGTATCATGTTTGTCATTTTAAGTGTTCAAATTCTAAGATTAGTTTTCAAGCTCGAGAGTACTAGTAGTCTAGTACCAAGCAAGTTGTTATATTGTTTTCCTACTAAGTGGATGGATACCAGGTGTCATGTATTTGGCGCCCACGGACTTTACGCATTAGCCCACACGATTCTGTGAGATGTCATGTAGTGATTAAAGGCACGCCAATATCATATTTGTCATTATAAGTGTTTATGTTCTGGAATGTTTTTCAAACTAGAGAGATAAATTCTCACAAAATCTTAGAGACGCCGTTCAAGTCTCCAGCTTTGACTAGATTTCCATACACTTTAGTGATGCACTATACCGTGTTGGTGTCATGTTGGTCATTTTCAGTTTTCAAATTACGTGATTGATTTTTAAGCTGGAGAGGTCTTCTTTGAAACCTTGGAAACACATGTGCAAGTATTTTCGTAGTTTCGCTTTCAAGTGGACAGAGATGCCATGTATTTGGCATCCGCTGAGTTCAAGCATCTGTCCACATTATTCCATGAAGGACAAGACCAAAGCACTATCTTTTTTAGAGAACCAATCGAGTGTAAAGCACAAACTCAGCTGCTCCATTTTCGTAGTTGTTCCATCTCGATACTAACTAGGTTTTGCAGTCTAGAAGGCACATAGTTCACCTTTCTTCAGGAACAATGGTACTTAACACTCGTTGTTTTCTGTTTCGACTGATTACCATCCTCATATTGTTCTTCGTCTGCGGAAGCCCCATTACTTTGGCTCAACCTGGTGGGAGTAGCGGGGGTTTTCATGACCCTTCTGGTACAGTTATTAGACATCATTACCACTGTACTCTACTGTTCTCTTGTGCAATACTCATTTGTTCGTTTCCTGACATTTCACCACCGTAACAGACCACCCAGCACGACCACGTCCCAACCCAAATGTGCACGGTCCGTTCTGCTGCTCATAGTGCTGATAAGGGCATCTCCAGTCGCGCCCCCCATAGCCCCCCCTATAGCCTATGGGGCGCCCCGAGCGAAAAACGGCGTCCATTCGCGCGCCCCATAGGCCGGTTTCGTCCGGGGCGGCCCGTTATTTCGTCCGGCGCAACGACGCGCGCTGCCACGTCGGATACATACAAGCGGGCCAGTCCCGTCAGTGGGAGAGGCGAATCCAACACATTTCCCCCCCCGCCGCGCACGCAGTTCACCCGCCTCCCACCGCCGCCATCCAGGTCGCCGTTCCCACCTCCGCCTTCCCCCGGTGGCGAATCTCGCCGGACTCGGCAAACCGAATTCACGCCGACCCTCCTCCGTCCGGGTCCGGGTCCCTCGCCGCGCCGGAGTTCGCCGACGGGCCTGGGAAATTCTTCGGCGAGGTCGCGCGCCCACCTGCACCGAAGGTGTTCGACGGTTTGAGTGGTAGGCGCCGTCTTCTTTTTTTTCCTGCCGCTGGCCGTCGATGTTTGGTTGATCGATATGGATTCATTTCTGATGATAGATGGACAGCGACGATGAGATGGCGATGCACCTGATCATGCAAGAAGAAGATGATATCGACGCCGAGGAAGAAGAGAGCATAACAATTCTCGCTTGTCTTGCGAAGATTCAAATTGAAGAGGACACCAATGCCAACCCCAAACGAGGAGGTTCAAAGTTTGGGAGGAGGAAGAGCAAGCCGAGGATGAGAGTGGAGGGTCATTGCATGCTATACGGCGATTATTTTGCCGAAGATCCAAGATTTGACGAAAATGACTTTCGTCGGAGATTTCGGATGAGCAGAAATCTATTCATGAGATTGGTGCAAGGGGTGCGACAGCATGACCCTTGGTTCAAGTTGAAGAAGGACGTTGTGGGAACGGTTGGGTTCTCTTCAATTCAGAAGTGTACCGTTGCCATGAGGATGATTTCATATGGAGTTCCTACAGATAATCAAAACGACTATCTACGCATGTCAGAGTCTACAGCTCTCGAAGCGATGTATAGATTTGCCAGAGCGGTGGTGGCTGTGTTTGGCCCTCACTATTTGCGGGGACCAACCGAACAAGAAACAAATCGCATCTTGGCAACGAACAAAGCAAGTGGATGGCCTGGAATGCTTGAAAGTATCGATTGCATGCATTGGAACTGGAAGAACTGTCCGTATTCTTGGCAAGGACAGTTCAAAAGTGGCCTTTCAAAAGTGGCCACAAAGGACATTGCAGTGTCATCCTTGAAGCTATGGCCGATTATGAGACGTGGATTTGGCATGGAAGGATCTCACAATGATATCAATGTGTTGTAGCGCTCTCCGGTGTTTGCGAGGCTTGTTGAAGGTCAAGTTCCTCTGCTGGACTATGAGATCAACGGCCATACCTACACCAAAGGGTACTACCTAGCCGATGGCATCTATCCAAAGTGGTCTACCTTTGTGAAGACAATCTCTGCGCCGCTCGGCAACAAGAAATCTTGGTTTGCCCAAATGCAAGAGAGTACAAGAAAGGATGTCGAGCGTGCATTTGGAATTCTCCAGCAGCAATTTGCTATTGTGCGGTACCCTGCTCTCACTTGGTCAAACGACGAGATGGCGGAGATCATGAATGCATGTGTCATCATGCACAACATGATCATTGAGGATGAGCGTGAAGAGCCGGTGAACGATGTGGACGCGGATGGAAATAGGATCTATTATAATCGGGGTGATCTCGTTGATGAAATTGGACACAATGTGGCAGCGGATTGGAGTGATTTCATCGCCATGCATATGGAGATTCGAGATGAAGATGCACACAATCAACTACAAAATGATCTAGTTGAGCATTTGTGGGAGCGCAAATGAATGGCCGCAGAATAGTTGAACTTCAATTTATTTTAAATGTATGAATAATTTTTATTTTATTTCTATTACCAAAACTAGAATTTAATTGATAAACTCATTAGAATTTAATTGATAAACTCATTTGAATTATATTTTTTTGGTTAAATTCTTGTTTGGGGCGCCCGTTTTGAGGGCGACGACTGGGGAGGGGCGGACCCCATTGCCGGCATCTCGTCCGGACGCCCCCCATAGCGCTCGTTCGGGCGGCGATCCGGACGGCCTATGGGGGGCGCGACTGGAGATGCCCTAAGGGAGTGCATTCCATTTTTAGACAACGGAAATGAAAATGTTATAGGGTGTCAGGCTTGAATCCATGGAGTATATTCGGTTGTTTGGACAATATAGCTCTTTTCCCGTCCTTCTGCAAGTGTAGTCCCTTGAGCCTTGGATAATAAGGTGGAGAACATAGGTACATTTACACCCGCTTTTAAAATGCATTTTCGCAATGTCCAAAAATTTCGAAAAAAATATGCACGCGTACATATTGTAGTTTCTAGTGTGCGCCAAAAGTTTCGTCCCAAAAATACTTTTTACTTGACTTGTGTGAAAAAGACAAAAATCTGACATATATGTGTTATATGTAAGTCACAAAAATTTCTCTTTTTGTGGATGAAAACTAAAATGTAAAATTTTCACGAAACTTTGTGTCATCAACACATTATGCGAGATGTATGCGTGTACTTTTTTTCAAAATTTTGAACATATTTTAAACATGTTTTAAATGTTTTTTCAAAAAACGGGTGCAAATATACCCATGTTCTACCTATTCACTCTCCTTGAGTCTTGTACAACTGTGGTAATCTAAGAGCAAGGACAATAGCAGAGCGGGCTGTCGGCTCTAGTGACCTGCCATGTCACCTAAAATATTTGTACAACTATGTTTGTGTAATAGATCGACTGTTAGGCTGGCTATAAAGCTGGTTTAATTAATTAATCTTGCAGGCCGGGGAGTCACGGGATTGGAAGGAAGGAGCAAAGTGTGGGCCTAACGCATGCATGCGAGCTGCTTTTTCTCGTAGCATGTGCTGCAGCCCGGCGCTTCACGTAGCGCCAGCTCCATTCTCTCTCCTTGCTTCTCTCTTCCACGTTGGATTTTAGTGATATAAAAAGTGCTATAGCTTGCTGACTCAGCCTTATTGTACTTGCTCTAAGATGATTTAGCAGACATGTACCATGTTTGTCTGTTTTTTTAGAAGCTGTAGTAAAAAAAATACTGCTGGATGTATGACATCGGCAATATATATAGAAGTAAATAAGTTGTGCACAAGGGAAAGAAAAAAATGCATGCCTTTTGCTGTTCCAGTTATAATCTCAATCCATAATGCGTGCGTATTTTTTATTTTTATTTTTTAGAGGAAAGGGGGGCACCCCGATTTCATTAATGAAACCAAGTTCTACAAGTTCTTTTTATCCTCCACAACACAAACCAGCCAACTAAAGTTATTACAGACCAAGAGAAAAAGGAGCAAGATTCTTTCAGGAGAACAACCACAGAAAACCCATGCACGCCAGACATCGCTCCGTCTTCTTTGTCTACATCATCAGCCTTGGAACCCATGCACGCCAGCTTCTTCTTGCGCCGAAGACCTCTGTCGCCACCCTCTCCAGCAATTTAGCGAAATAGATGAGCCTGTCCTTTACGCCCTGCGTCGCCTGCAATAAAGCCCACCATTGAATCCAGTAGCAAATTTTGAAAACAACCACGCATGGTTCATCCGGCCATACGCCTTGAAAACATGCAGAATTTCTTACTTTCCATATGCCCCAAAATACAGCAGTAACAACTACAGCCAACAAACTTCTTTTCTTTTTAAAATGCCTTTTGAGCCAACGGGACACCACTTCCTCTACTGAAGAAAATTGACAGTTAATCCCTAAGGTACAACTGACCACATTCCAAATGTACCTCGCCAAAGGACATTCAAAAAAAAGATGTGAAATGGTTTCATTTTTACCACAAAACAAACAAGTAGCCTCACAATCACCCCCCCTGTGTAAAAGAACGTCTCTCGTTAAGATGCTTTTTTTGAGCATCAACCAAACGAACGTTTTTACTTTAAGTGGGATCCTAATTTTCCAAAGAAATCTGTACGGGACCAACCTATGTATTTGCATGGCCATGTAGAAAGATTTTACAGAGAAGATGCCGGAATCAGTTAACTTCCAGACCAGCCTATCCTCTTCCTCATTTAAATATGTTCCTGCCAGCAGATGTTGCAGTTGCATCCACTGTTCTCCTAATTCACCAACCATCGCTCTTCTAAACCTTAAAGAAGCTAGACCCTGTCCAAGCGCATCACCAACTGAGATGTTTTTATTCTGTGAGACAGAGAACAGTCTAGGGAATTTCTTGGAGAAGCTGGCATCTACAAGCCAATGATCCTCCTAGAAGCTAGTCTTGTCTCCTTTTCCTACCACCACTTTACAGCAAGACCAGAATAGATGTTTGACTTCCATCAGGCCTTGCCAAAAGTGTGAATCCCCATTTTTCCTTGATACTTGGCACAAGTTTTGACCACAGAGATATTTTGCGTTCAAAATTTCCTGCCATGGTCCTTTCTCATTGAAAAGTTTCCATAACCATTTTGATAACAAAGCAATATTCATTATCTCCAAGTCAAGCACACCTAGGCCCCCTTGATCTTTTGGTAGACACACCTCCTGCCATTTAACTAAGTGGTATTTCCTTTTCCCTTTCTCCCCAGACCAGAGAAAACCTTTTCTAATACTGTCCATTTTCTCCCTACTCCCCACAGGGACTCTGTAGAAGGAGAACATATACATGGGTACACTGGTGAGGGACGAGTTAATCAAAGTGACTCTCCCCCCCATAGCCAATAATTTCCCTTGCCAGGGGCAAAGTTTGTTCCCCATTTTCTCCTCTGTTGGTTTCCAATCGGAGAGTCTAATCCTCTTCTTGTCTATAGGAACTCCCAAATATTTCATTGGTAGTTTACCCGAGTTACAAGTGAGGATCTCCTCAAAATCCCCAGCTCTATCTGCCGCATCTCCTATGCAATAAATATCACTCTTATGAAAATTAATCTTCAAACCCGACATTTGTTCAAAAAGGCAGAGAATGATTTTCAAGTTCCTTGCTTGTTCTAAATCATTTTCAAATAGGAGTATCGTATCATCTGCATATTGCAGTATTGATACTCCTTTATCCACTAGATTAGTAGCTAGACCAACCAGCAATCCCTGACTTTGAGCCCTATCAATTAAGGTAGCTAACACATCTACAGCAATGTCGAAAAGTAAAGGCGATAANTGTAACCAATGTGTCAATTTTTACCTTTTTTAACCGTTTGTCCCTGTTCCTTGACAAACCGAACCCACCAACTATACTACGTGGATGCGGAATTATCAAGCTAGCTCAGAGGCGTAAACTAATTTTTTGTTTGCTTTGGTAATCAACGGACCAAACCCAGCCCTCACCCAGATCCAAACCTAGCCTGCAAATACAGAATGTGCTAATCCGGTTTGACTTACCGACCAATACGATCGCACATGCAAAATAAGGGCACAACAGAGGCGTACACTTAATAACGATTTTCCATCATATGTTCTAGGGTTAAGCAACGACGACGAGTGGAGACAGCGGTGGCGGCCAGGAGCGACGTGAGCGCAAAGTGTGAGGAGCTGCAGAACTAGTGAATGACGCTCGCGCAAATGTGAGGAGCTACGCAAGGTACGAAGCGGCGGGGGAAGCTTGACAACGGCAACAAGCAGCGACAAACATACGCGAAGGGAGATAGCGGCAGCGGTGATGGGCGGGGGTGAGCGGACTTCGGCTTCCGGGCTGGCTAGATGCACCAATGCCGGCGATCACGGGTGACAAACTAGGCTGGCGGTGCACTGCTCCTTCCTCCGCCTCTGTTTCTACCGAAAAAGTACTCCTTTATTTTGAAGCAGTGCGGATGTGTCAGGAATAGAGATAAATGGTTAAAGAGGGTAAAACTTGAGACTTCGTTACAAATACAGGGTAATGGCACAAAAAATTAAATGAGGGTAACTATTGTCACAAAATCAGAAACAATTTAAAGGGTAAAAATTGGAATTATGATATTAAGCATGATCACTTAGTACAACTGTATAATAAAAATATATCTAAATATATAAACATTCCGATAATAAAGCAATAATGTCGTCTACAAATCTTAGTCATTGGCAAATCTCTATCTTACTTTTGAAAATCTTTCTTAATATCAGCAAGAAACAAAACTTTTTGAATATCTCTCACTCGATGAAGCACACCATCAAATTATTAAGCCAACCATCGTATATCCAATTGCGCAACTCGGTCTTTATGATCTTCATAACTGAGAAGGCCCTTTCAACCTTTACTGTCATCACCGGTAAAATCAATGCCAACTCAACGTGGCAGTAAACTATAGTAAACATGATGTGCCTTTCAAATTCAACCATGTTTTTAGTTAGACTTGCAATATCAAGACAAGCTCTCGAATGTTTAATTCTATTCATGTGAATAATGAATAACTCAAGGATATCTGGTACGCTCACTCTCATAACCATGGATTTTTTTTATGATAAATCTCTGTAAGCCGAGCAAGGTTATTCACATTGAACCTAACAAATGAGTCTCTTGAATCAATAGAAGAGAAGTTCGGATAAACCTCTGAAGATGTCTCATTAAATTGATGATCAAACTTGGTGATAGTAGAGTCTATAGCAACACAATAAAATGACTAGTGGTGACTTGGTGTCTTCCTCTTTATCTTGTTTACCCCCATTTTTTTTACCATTTCATCCATACTTAGGATTGTGATGCCATTTTCAGTGCAAAATAACTTGACATATTCTAAAAGTGACTTTCAACTATCAGTTCTCCAACTGATCAAATGTGTTCTCACATCCGTAACCAGAAGTTTAGATTAACAAAATATACATAGCAAAAATAGATTATCAGAACCACAAAATATCATCCATCGCCCTACCTGAACAATATTTTGATCCTTCTTTTGTAATAGAAGAGATACATCATTTGCCATAAGAATTAGTTTTCACCATGAACACAAAGCTAAAAGTTTCCGGTTCGAAATCAGTTTTGCGGAATGTTTACAAAAAAACATGACCTTTTCATACGGAGTCCGTTTTAACATATAACTACTCGAAACGTTCAGAAAAAACAGGTAAAATTTTCCTTGTGTAAATTAGTCGTCTTCTTGAATCAAACTGGCCCATTAATTCTGGTTTGTGAACACATAGAGCTACTCTTGGCCCACTTAATTTTCACGAAATTGCGCACGCACATGCACACCACCATTAGGTACATCCATGCTCGCGAGAGAGTGCGCCATTCAAGTCTCAAGTGATGATCGACAGAGTACCAATGACCCTGGCCGTACGTCCGGAACACATTGATCTGCCGTGGACGCGTAAGAAACGAAATTAACGCCATGCATGCACCACCCTTGCAAGAAACGCAAATCTAAAAGTATACGTCCCTAAGCTGGTACGTACCACCTGCCAAATTAGTAAGGGCGTACCACCTGCCAAATTAGTTAGGGCGCCGTGGGCATTACATGTGATAGAGATCGATCGATCGATCGATCTAACATCGCTACAGTTCCAGAGAGCCAGAAGCTCCCTTTTCGTCGGAGAAATGGATCGATCAATAATTAGCCGCCGGCCGGTTGGGCAGCTATGGCTTGGCCGTGCGTGCATGCAAGTAATACATGGGTATATGGAAAACACTCCTTCCGTTCCATATGTATCATATTAGATGACTCTGGATGTACATAGACGTAAAATATGTTTAGTTAGTCCATTCGGAGACATCTGATAAAAAAATACGTTTAGTTAAATCTATTTGCGCGTCATCTAATATGAAACGGAGGATCTATGAGTTAGTTATCGACTTCTTATTTTGTTTTATGATTTTTTTTTGGTGGACCATTTGTGGCATGCAGGAAGAGCCAGGAGGGACAACCCGCCGAATTCGAAATTCCACGACGAACAGAGAGGCAATGTGGCCAAACGACAACACTCCAACCCTACCGTCCTCATGTTCGATCACACGCGCGCGCTGGGAAATGGGAATTTATGAGCAACGGTGCCAAGAAAAAGCGTGGACCGCCGGCCGGCCCTCCAATGGACGGCGCGGATCGTGCCGGAGGGCCCCGGCCCGGCCCGGCGACGTACGCACTGCATGCCGGCACATGCACGCCGCTGACACAGTGCATATGCGTGCGGCAGGTCTTGCGCGTAGTAAGGGCGCCATTGGAGCAACGCCTTCTGGCTGGAGCCCTGCATCTGCATGCAAAGTAGGTAGTGAGAGTCCGATCCACGTCATGGTACCAAATCAGCCGAGTTGATCGCTTGGCCTGTAAACTTAAAAAAAAATGACATTTTCCTTCCAAAAGATTATGTTAAGAGCATCTTCACCAGCACCCAAAGGTTCGGACACATGACCCCCCCCCCCCCCCCCTCCCCCCTCCTGCAACGTCGCAAGTCGACTGCATGTCTGCATCAGACTAGGGCACCATCTCTCATTATGCCGGACATGTGTCCGGCACCCGCAAAGCGGTCACATTTTGGGAATGTTGGTGGAGATGCTCTTAGATCACATGCCACATTATATTTTCGAGTTTTAGAAAACAGGGGCTGCAAAAAGCGGGCTAATAATTGTCATTTCAGAATGTACAACAAAAGAAAAAGGAGCCCCAAGCAGCAGCATCAGCAGCAGGAAAGATAGACTTCACGTGCATGGCCAATCATGCTCCCATGACACTTTATCACACATATTGGCCAGTGCAATGCGTCTTTCTGGAACAAAGACTATAGCTACAACAAGACCTAAAAAGAGCGAACAAAGGAGCAACATGTCACTCAAAGGTCTTGTTTCCCGGCTCCCATCAGCAATTGGATTTCTCAGGGATGTAACATATAATTCTACCTTGTGACTTTTAAAAACCGCAGCACTAGACTAATAGGAACAACTCTGTTTGCAAGTGCGAGCTTTGGAACTAGAAAGAGCCCATGCACATATTTTTATTAGCTACGGCACAAATGTGTGGCTCACGCACTGCCAAACAAGGAAACAACCTGTGGTCGGCTTGATTGGCTTTAGTGATGTCTGTCTTATTTTAACCTGTTCAGTCATGCTAAAAGATAGATACTACTGGTGTTGCCGATAATCATGCTCAGCACTTTGCCAATTTTATAAAACCAGATGATCTCTGCTGTGCATAAGCACTCCTTAAAAGAAACAAAGGCAAACAGACAAATAAAAAGAGGGTAGTAGAAACAGTAATAGTAGTGCCTGCATTGCATTGCTCAAACCAAACCAAACCCCCAATAATTGTATCACAACCTTTTCCATGGCAGTGTGAAAGGCAGGCGAACATGGCCCCGGGGGCCCGACTCCATGCTTGTCATCAAGGATTCAATGGTGGCTGCAACCCCAGCGACACAGATCATCTCCCTCTCCCCCATTGCAGCAAGTACTTGTACTGACCACACACTCCAGCTTCTGCCCTCTTTGGCTCCATATCTTTGTTGCTCCACTGTCCACTCCACTCCACTGCCAATCTTTTCTCTCTCTGCAATTGCTGCATCGATCTGCGCTGCTGTTTTTATTTGCCATCTTTGGTTTGGTGTGGCAATTAACCCACACAGACACAGATCCATTGCTAGCTAACTTGTACTGTTGTACTCAGTAGGTGGTAGTGTGGAAGCGGTACTGGCAGTGGCAGCTGCTTGCAAGAGCGCAACCCCTCGGAATGAGAGGGACAGGGGGGGAGGAGGAGGAGGGAAGCCGAACACACAAGCTCCAGACAGCGACCCGAGTTGTGTGGGTGTGCGCGATGAGAGGGAAAGCTCTGAGCTTTGGCCATAACTAGCGAGCAACTATACGCCTAGCTAGGCGGGCCGGCCTACGCGAAGTGAGCCAAGCTAGCGCTGTAGTACGTGTCATCTGCGCGCCGGAGTGCCCCTGGTCGGCATGGACTGGGACCTCAAGATGCCGCCGGGGACCTGGGACCTCGCCGAGCTGGAGAACGAAGCCGCCGCGCCGGCCGGCGGGACTGCGTCCGCGGGTGGCAATATTGGTAATGCCGCCGGGCGGCCGGAGTGCTCCGTGGACTTGAAGCTCGGCGGGCTAGGCGAATTCGGCGCCGCCGCCGTCGCGGACAGTCGTGGCGTCGGCAAGGCGCCGGCTGCGTCGGCGGCGTCGTCGTCGTCGCCCGGCGCGGCGAAGCGGCCGCGCGCGACGTCGGGCGGGGCCGGGGGCGGCGGCGCGGGGCAGCAGCAGTGCCCGTCGTGCGCGGTGGACGGCTGCAGGGCGGACCTGAGCAAGTGCCGCGACTACCACCGGCGGCACAAGGTGTGCGAGGCGCACTCCAAGACCCCCGTCGTCACCGTCGCCGGCCGCGAGATGCGCTTCTGCCAGCAGTGCAGCAGGTAATTCTAATTCGCCCGCCGAAATTGAGTACATGATTGGCTACTATGATCAACTCTATGCTCATCAATCCATGATCCATCCACTGCCGTTACATTATTAATTTTTTTGGTTCTTTTTCTTTCTTTTTTTTGTTTGATTGTGCATAATTCCGCCTGTCACGTTTCATCAGTCCATCATCCGCTGCGCCGTGACACGGACTATCTTTTTTTTTTTTTCCTTTCTTCCTTTCTTTGTTTGAGCATAATCCTGCCTGTCTCATTTCAAGGATACACATCTTTACCTCTCCCGGCGTCATGCCTTTTCAGGCTCTCATTTCCTTGTGTCACCCTTTATCATGGCAGCTTATTTTAGCTGAATTATTGCAGTGCTTTCCTTTCTATTTTCCACTGCTTTTATGCTGCTCGGAACTTGTTGGATTACAGCCTACATCAATTCCTAGCAGCACAGCTTTTGCATTTCTTAGAATTGCCCCATCACTTTCTGAATCCTGACCACATCCATGAGAATTAAGCACTGCAGAAAAAAAAAACTACATTTGCACTCCATCTGCGAAAGATCACCCAGGCACCCAATGCTCATCAATCGATCAGCCAATTCAATCTGTCTCTGTGTTCAATTTGCAATTGCATCGTTATATCTTTTCTGACGGTCAGTTGGCGCTGTAATCGGACCTTTTTTTCTATGTTTGGGACACTGTTCTGATATCGGTTTCAGCAATACACTGCGTGATTGATGATATGATTTGCACTATGCCACCTTTTCCATGTGCAAACTAGCCAGAAATAGGTGGATCCATGTGCAGTTTTGCACTTCTTCCTGTGGATTTCGTGCCTGCGACAGAATGTTTTGCGTGGGACTGGGACTGTCAATGCCTTAAAAATGGCAGCCTGCTTTTATTTATCACACGGCAAGAACTGGCCTACCACATCTGTGACTGTGAGCCTTCTGTTTCAAAGAAAAAACTGATGCTAACACCCAAACCTTGAAAGTTTGTAGTACCACTACAAGAGTGCACTGTGGAGAGGCTTTTATGTACAACACAAGGACCATACATGTATATTGTCAGGCTGGCCAACCTTGCCACCTGCCAAGTGCCTGAAACTTCTAAACGTTTCAGTTTAAATAAAAGGTTAGTGGTAGTGACAACTGAAAATGATGTTCCTTAAATATTAGAAAACAACACTAAACCAGATGACCATGAGAAATATGAGATCTAGCATCCTCAGTTTGGACTTCATGAGAAATTTATAATCGCGATCTTTTAATTGAGATAAACAATTTTTTAAGCATGTCGGGATAAAAAACTGTTTGTTATGTCAATGTATCACGGTTGTTGGCACTGTTGCTGGGAAAACATTTCAAGGTCATATGGTGGTCCTCAGAAAACAAAAAGAAAAAGAGTACTACATCATGATAATATCTCGTTTTTAAGTGTCAGCATTCTAAATAATAAATGATAGTTTGGTTGTTTCAGGTGCTTTGGGACCACTTGATCCTGTTTTTATCTGAGTTTCACTTCTGGAATTATATATCTTTATTTGTATGCATTAGCCATAAGACTGAAATAATCTCACTGAACAGAACTATTTGGACCAAATTTGTCACATCTAATATTTATAAGAAAATTATTAGAGTTCAGTTTTTTAAAGGTAAAATCAATAGTCTTACTGTACATCATCTATCCTCAACCTGGACCATACATAATATTACTATTATGGATTTTGGTATCTTGAATTATTTCATACAATTGCAATCTTTTCGCACCTTGGTCCAGTTAAAAGCACTCATGCTTCTTCCCTTTTTTTATCTTGCTGAGCAAAGCAGAAGATTGAATTTTACCTTTACACCTTTATAACTTGATAGTATTCTAGTGTGTTCCTCTCATCATTTTTATTCCCATGATACATGAATATCTGCCATGTGGGGACAGTTTCCAATGAGTGATTACTCCATCAGCTGTTGTCTGCTGCAGACTTCATAAAATAAGTGCTCATATTGTCCCAACAAACTTGCATCCTTCTAAACATATGGTTCTGGATACACTACCGTGGTCCAAGTTACAGGCTTTGCAATATTTTTGTCTACCGCCACCAAATCTTGAGCATCAACCTAGGACCAGGAATATATTATTTAGTTAATAAAAAAAGACTAGGAAGAATGTATCCCCTTAGAACTTAGAAAAGAAAGCTACACCACAGTTCAAATCTCTCAGTTGCCGTGTTCTTTTCAGAAAAAAGTGCATGATGCCCCAGATTTATTGAAAGAGATAAGGATAACAGAGTGTTGCTATATTCAGATGTATGTTTTTAAGTTATGGATGTTTTTCCCCAAAAATTTATCCTCCGTTTTCTTAAACTCCCTTTAAAGTTTATTTCCTCTGTTATATGTTGATACTTGAGAGTTGATATAGTTTATTTTTATAGGCAAACCCTTGCTGCGTTGTTTATTCCACTAATCGAGTGGTAGCTTTGCTTTTGAAAGTAGCTGGAAACACACAAAATCTGAGATGTTTGTAAATCAATTTTCAGCATGTTATTAAGATTTTATGTCAACAGTTTGCTAGTTTGCATTGCATTATATTGATTTCTTGGTGTTGTGACTTGCTATTGATCCTTTGTGCATAAGCAATAACTACTATCTTGATCTTGGAATTCCTCATTTTCCTAACAGTTAGATGCAATTATCTGATCATGTTTTTTTGTCTCTTTAGGTTTCACCTGCTTACCGAGTTTGATGAGGTAAAGCGCAGCTGTAGAAAGCGTCTTGATGGGCATAATCGTCGCCGCAGAAAGCCACAGCCAGACGCCATGAATTCCGCAAATTTTATGAGAAGTCAACAAGGTCACTTTTTACTAATGCTCTATATTTTAATAGTACATACATTGTTGGAAACATGGAATAGTTTGTCAGACATATTGTAACTCATGAAGCACCTAGGATGTTGACCTATTGCATTCACATTCTTCAGTATCTTGCAGCTCTGTAATTACCCCGTAGCCTGTTACTTCACCATGTTGCACATTTGTACTTTCTTCAGAAATTTTCCTTCTGTAAATTAGTCGTGGCTGTGATTAGTATTCACGCAGAATGAGGATATTACCTTATTTTATCTATAAATGTACTCAGTTTATGGAGGTTGGATGTAGTGTAAAAAAAAATATGTTTTTATCTTGCTCCATCTGTTGCACAATCCAAAGTTTTAGTTCATTAGGAGAAAGGCCATTCTATACTTTCTTCACGATTAGAGTACTTGTGTCTAAAGCAAGGTTCTCCTGAGTCCTGCACGATCATATAGATCCCTGCCAAGAGTAAATGTTGGTTTACCTTTTCAGTGTGCTTACTAAATATTACGAGTAGTTTTTATTAAGTGCTTAATTCACTGCACATTAATTCAAGAATTCATATGAGGATTCCATATTGGTTCATTCTTTGCAGCATGAAATGGTTGCATACTAATATGATTTTACTCATTCTCTTGCCTATGCATGTGTAGCAGTTTCATTCCAGCTGACATTATTCTGAAACGCAGGAACAAGGTTTTCATCATTTCCAACACCAAGACCCCAGCAAAACTGGCCAGGGATCATTAAAACAGAGGAGAGCCCGTATTACGCTCACCAAATCCCTCTAGGTACCGGAAACAGGCAGCATTTTGTTGGCTCCACATCTACTTACTCCAAAGAAGGCCGGCGCTTTCCTTTCCTACAGGAAGGCGAAATAAACTTCGCGGCCGGTGTGTCGCTTGAGCCTTCAGTGTGCCAACCGCTGCTCAAGACGGTAGCTCCTCCCGAGAGCAGCAGCAGCAGCAGCAAGATGTTCTCTGATGGGCTGACTCCGGCGCTCGACTCAGATTGCGCTCTCTCTCTTCTGTCAGCTCCAGCAAATTCCTCTGGCATCGATGTTGGTCAGATGGTCCAACAGACCGAACACATCCCGATTGCCCAACCTCTGTTCTCTAACCTGCAGTTCAGCAGCTCGTCGTCCTGGTTCTCGCGCTCTCAGGCTTCCACCGCCGCTGCCGTCTCGGCGACAGGATTTTCCTGCCCCGTGGCGGAAAATGAGCAGCAGCTGAACACCGTCCTAAGCTCGGACAACAATGACATGAACTACACTGGGATATTTCATGTTGGTGGTGGCGAAGGCTCCTCGGACGGAGCCCCGCCGTCCCTGCCCTTCCCATGGCAGTAGCTGTTCTTGCGTTCTTACAGTAGAGCTCTTCGGTTCTCCCTACTGATCAACATTGTTTCTGTTCATTCTGCGTCATTCGTTTTCTTGTATTCATTTTACTCGCAAGCGTTGGTGTGAACAAATTAATTCAGCATAAATCAGTTCCTCGAAATATTTTTGCACCATGGTGTCAGGTGCCAACTGTCGTAGAGACGCTTGTAGGATTCCAGTTCGGAACTGGATTCCCCTTCTGTCCGATCATTCTTCCGTTGACTACTAGGCCATGATTACACTTCCTACGAAAAGCAGGAAGAGAAGACGCGGTGTTGCTTACCCCGTCGTGTTGTACCATCAGACTAGTTGAATTTGGTGTGATTTTTTTTATAGAATATATTATATTTTTGTTCAACAAAATGTTGGCTAAATTGTAATGTTCAAACATGTTTTTTTTTATGAATAGGTAGCATTTTATGTGAGCATTTTTTATAAATTTTCTATAATGTTCAAATATTTAATAGGGTGAAATGGTTGAACATGTTTGTATTTCGGCGGGAGTATTTAATTTAAATTAGGGAAGATGCATTTGAATTACTTCCAAATAGTGACAACAGTTGAATGTTCCAAAAAACAAAAAAATTCCTTTAGCATACACCGCACCCGCTGTATTTTGAAATGTCCCAATTTGTCGAGATTTGTCATCTATTTTATCCGAAATTTCACTAAATTGTTTCCTTAAATTTGGACTAATTGGGAAATGTCAAAATCCATTGGAATTTGTCGTCTATTTTCTCTAAATTTTCACTAATTTGGAAGTGTTTATTTTTTTAATTTTTTTTAGTTTTCTGCGATAAGTAGGTTGCATATTTTATGTACTTTGGAAATCTTGAAATTCGTTGGAAATTAGTGTCGATTTTATCTAAATTTACAATATTGTAGAATATCTTTTTTTTTGTTTGTTGGCCATCAATGGGTTGCAATTTTTTTTTTAAGAATTCTGATGCAATTTCCATTTATCTTTTTCGATTTGTGGTTTTGAAGGTGTTGATATTAGGACATTTATTTATTTATTTTGGATATTGTTTAGGGAAATTGGATCGACATTTGAAAATTTTAAATTTTCAAATTTGAGTTGCGATGATATGTCATAAATAATTGCGATGATATGCGATGAAATGTTTAATTTGAATGTAAAATTGTAGGAAACGTATTGTCTGAGTATTTACTAATTTCAACTTCACATAATTAGAGGAAGTGCATTTGGTTTGTTTCTAAATGGTTACCAATTCAAAATATTCAAACATGTTTGTTTTTTAGACATAAATCATGTTTGAATTTTTCCCATAAGTAGTTGGCATTCATGTTCAAACATGTTTTTTTTATGAATAGGTAGCATTTGTTACGAGCATTTTTGATACATTTTCTATAATGTTCAAATATTCAGTAGGGTGAAATGGTTGAACATGTTTGTATTTCGGCGGGAGTATTTAATTTAAATTAAGGAAGATGCATTTGAACTAATTCCAAATAGTGACAACATTTGAATATTCCAAAAAAATTCCTTTAGCATACGCCGCACCCGCTGTATTTTAAAATGTCTTAATTTGTCGAGATTTGTCATCTATTTTATCGAAAATTTCACTAAATTGTTTCTTTAAATTTGGACTAATTGAGAAATGTCAAAATCCGTTGGAATTTGTCGACTATTTTCTCTAAATTTTCACTAATTTGGAAGTGTTCAATTTTTTTTTTAGTTTTCTGCCGTAAGTAGGTTGCATATTTTATGTACTTTGGAAATCTTGAAATTCGTTGGAAATTGGTGTCGATTTTATCCAAATTTCCAATAATTTAGAATATCTTTTTTTCTGTTTGTTGGCCATCAATGGGTTGCAATTTTTGTTTGTAAGAATTCTGATGCAATTTCCATTTGTCTTTTTCGATTTGTTGATTTGAAGGTGTTGATATTAGGACATTTTTTTTTGGATATTGTTTAGGGAAATTGCATCGGCATTTGAAAATTTTAAATTTTCAAATTTGATTTGCGATGATATGCCATAAATAGTTGCGATGATATGAGATGAAATGTTTAATTTGAGTCTAAAATTATAGGAAACGTATTGTCTGAGCATTTACTAATTTCAACTCCACATAATTAGAGGAAGTGCATTTGGTTTGTTTCCAAATGTTGACCAATTCTAAATATGCAAACATGTTTGTTTTTTAGACATAAATCATGTTTGTATTTTTACCATAAGTAGTTGGCATTCATTGTTCTGAGCAAGTTGACATATTATGGACTATCTTTTGTTTTACCATTTTAAAATTTTCAAATATGTTTCTATATTGCAGTAACATTTAATTTAAGTCTGTAATGAGTGGAAATGCGCATTTATTCAATTGAATCCCGTATTTAGAGGAAGTTCATCTAGCTTGTAGCAAAATGTTTACGAAATTGGAATGTTAAATTTAAGTCTATTATTAGAAGGAATGCACTATATGACCATTTAGTAAATAGAACTTAACATAATTAGAGGTTATGCATTTTTTTTCCAAATATTTGCCATCTGGAAATGTTAAAATATGTTTGTTTTTTTTCGAAATTTCGAAATTGAATTTCGGCAATCTGGCACGTAATGGTAGCATTTTTTTTTGCGTGTAGTTATGTTGCTATGTTTTCATATTTTTTTTGGATGAGTATATTTGAATAGAAAATTCTTGCTGAATTAATATATTTGTTTTTGTTGGTGGATTTTGAAGGCATTTGAATGGTGAAAGGGCATGGTTCCCCCCATGTGTTGTTTTGGTAATTAATGACAATCCCTATGGACTAATGTGTGCGTTAAGTTATATTTGCAGTGTTGGTCCATAAGGAATGCTTTGACTCCATATGTTGGAGTCAAGGCTAAAAGAAGAAGACTATATGTTGATCAAGGCTAAGTGCAAGTTGATCAACATACAAGACTAGGGCATGTGAAGAAGAAGATCATTTGGTGATCAAGATCCTATGTTGTCCATGGTGGATGGCGTCACGTGGTGATCATCAAGATAAAGGCCATGTGAAGATATGTCAAAGAATGCCTCTCCCATCTTAGTGTATGGGGGAGCAATATGCGTGTCTTCACCAAGCGGAGCAAAATCAAGAAAGGTGATCCACTTGAGAGTAGATCAAGATCGTCATCATCTAGCTCATGTGGAATGCGCAAGGCAAAGGTATGATCTTGATAGGGTTTCTATTTTACCGGTCTCGCGGTGTAGTTGGGAGACCGGGTTTTAGGATAGGTAACCGTTCTATCAAGAGGGGCTCTCAAGTGAGCTTTAGCGTATCGGTCGTAGAGAGCTCAAACCTTTGCATCCTTGGCATCATCTTTATTGGTTCCTATTTGGCTCTTATCGTGGTGTGATATTGGTGCTTGTCGTGCTTGTCATGACAAGCCCAAGGTCACCGAAAACGGTTCTCATATGTGTTCCCTATTGAGTTTTCGGTGTCGGAGATTTTGCCGGTCCATCTATGCGGAAGGTTTCACTCTTCCATTTATTAGCAAAATCTCCCTTGCTTGGTTTCAATATCCTCACATGTTATTGGGTAGCATTTGTCGTCCTCTTTCCAACAAAAGTGGTTTCGTGTCATTCGGACTTCATTTGCAAAAGATATGGTTTTCCGGGTTTTAATAAAAGGGTTTTACCTCTCACCATTTGGCTTTACCATATCTTGTTGAACAATGATGTTTCCGTGCATATTCTTGTAGTGCTCGTTGTGACGATTCCAACGAGTCCAAGTTTACCGAAAACGGAGTTCGTATGTGGAAGATATTGCGTTTTCGGTATCGGTAGTTTTCGGGACAGAATATTATAAAAGAAACAAAAAGGAAAAAGAAAAAGTGGGCCGCCGGCCTCACCGCCGGCCTGGGCCGGCTCCCTGGCCGGCCCGTTCGGCTAGTGCCCCGGCCAGGACGCCGGCCTGGGCCGGTTCGGCAGCCGGTTGCTTCGGGTGGGCCGCCGGCCTCTCCCCCGGCCTGGGCCGGCTCCCAGGCCGGCCCACCCGGGTCCGGCACATTCCCGCCCCGACTGTTTGGCGCCCCGGTCCGGCTGCCGGCCTGGGCCGGCTCCCAGGCCGGCCCTCTCGGGTGGTGCCCCGGCCCCCTCACCGGCCTGGGCCGGTTGCCAGGCCGGCCTGCCTGCTGGTTTCCTTCTCTTTTCTTTTTCCTGCACAAGAAACATTGCAACGGTTGTATTTTCGGAGCCCCTACTTAAAGGGCTTCTTCCCCAAAAATAAAGGCTAACCTTCTTGCCAACTCTTGAGCTATTTCTCCCTCCTCCATTGTTGACCTCTTGAGCTTGGCTCTCTCTCTCTTTCTCTCCACTAGTTCGTGCTATTTCTTAGGGAAAAAGAGAGAGGAGATTTAGATCCATATTTCCACCGGTTGATCTCTCCTCTAAGTGAGGAGAACACTTTGGATCTAAATCTTTGGAGTTTCTTTGTGTTCCTCCTTTGTTCTTCCTCCCTAATCCCTCCCAAGCATTAGTTGCTTTGGTTGGATTCGGGTTGGAAGAACTTGACCACTTAGTGTGTTCTTGCCATTGCATTAGTTGCATCGGTTTGAGTTCTCCACGGTGATTCGTGGAAAGTGAAGTTGAGAAGCTTGTTACTCTTGGGTACTTTGGTTCCCTAGAGCTTGTTCCTCTAGGGCACGTTGGTACCCTAGACGGTTTGATTTCTCGGAGTCTTGGTGGCTTACGGGATTTGTTGGGAGCCTCCAATTGTGGAGTGTGGCTCAACCTTGTTTCTTCGGAGCTTTGGTTGCTACGAAGATATTGCCGGGAGCCATCAATTGAGTTGTGGTGTGTGCCCCGGCCTTGGGCATCGAGTCTTGGTGGCTCGGTGCATTTGGTGAAGACCCTCCAACTTGTGGAGTGAGCTTCACCCTTGTAAAGGTTCTAGTTGTCAACCTCAACGGCAACATAGTGACAAGTGCCTCGCCACATTGGTGGTAAGACACAACGGAAATACGGTGTGCCATATTAGGGCTACTCGGTGTTTCACATTGGTGAACATCGCGCCGCTCCAACGGAGACTAGCTTCCATTGGGAAGTGAACTTCGGGATAAATCATCGTCTCCAAGTGCCTCGGTATTTCTATCCCGAGCTTCTTACTTATGCTATTTACTTTGTGATAGACATCGAGCTTAAAGTCATATATCTTGCTATCACCTAGTTGATCATATTGCTTAGCATAAGTTGTTGGTGCACATAGGTGAACCTAGCTAGTTTAGGTTTTGGCTTAATAAATTAAACGTTAGTTTTATTCCGCATTTATTCAAGCCTTAACCGTAATAATTTTAAATCGCCTATTCACCCCCCCCCCTCTAGGCGACATCCGTGTCCTTTCAATTGGTATCAGAGCGGGTTCTCTCTTTATAGGGCTTCACGGCCTAGAGAGTAAAGATGTCGTCTAGTGGTTTAGTGCACAATGCTTCTTTAATATTCGATGGCACTAATTATAATGATTGGAGAAATCGCATGCTAAATTACTTTCGGGACATTGATCCAAATATAGAGCAAATTCTAGATATGGGTTTTTCTCCTCTAGAGGATGAGGAAAATTCTTATCTAGATGATGAAGCTTCTAATGTGATTTTCAAGTCTTTGAGTCATGCAGTTGCTTTGTCGATCTCTCCTTATCAGAATGGCCATGAGCTATGGATCAAGCTTAAAGAAAATTATGGTGTATCCATGGATAGTGAGGATGATTGTTCTCACTCCACATCCGGGCGTAATGAGCTCTCAACTTCTTCTACCTCACCTACATGTGGCAAGCCACAAACTAATGCAATGGTGAGTAGTGATAAATATTGTAATGATGATAGTGATCTTATTGTTGATAATTCACCTCTATCATATTGCAATGATTTATCTTTGGAATCAAACACATCTAGCACTATAAATGTTTCACATGCTTGTGTTGATAGTCCTTCCATATCTTCAAAAAATTCCTTATATAAATCTAATGATGATGAAGAAAGTAATGATGAAGATAAGGGTAATAATTTTGACCGCCTTATGAATAAGAGTGGAATGGTTGAACGTGCTCTTCAAAATGATAAAAATGCTCATGATAGTTTCATAGAATTCATAACTACCTTTGTTGGGTACAAGCAAGAATTAGATGATTTGGAAGCACGTGAAGATGAAAGTCTTCGCCGCGAACGTGGTTATGCGAACACGATTGCGGATCTTAAGGAAGCTCTTGAAGAAATCCAAACCACCAAGAAATCTCTTGAGGAGACATTTACTCTAGAGTCATCTAAAGTAAATGAAACCCATGATAGAGCTCTCAAGGAGGCTAATGATTTTAAAATTAAAAATGATGAGCTTGTTGTTGAAATTGTTAGACTTCTTGAGGCTAATGTGAAATTTGAAAAGGATGTCAAGTCCTTGGAAGATTCTCTCACACATCTCACTAAGTCCCATGATCAACGTCAAGCTCAATTATTAAAAGAGTTTCCTAATTGTTCTCCCATTGCTAGTAATGTTGATGCTTGTGCTACTAACTCTATTTCTTGTGAAGCATCCATTTTAAAGGAGAATGTTGAGCTAAGGGCTCAACTCAAATTGCTAACTAACAATTATGAGATATTGGAAGAAAGCCATGAGAAGCTCTCGAGCTCTCATGAGGATCTTCTAGTATCTCATGATAAGCTAAAGTTAGCTCATGAGGCTATCGCTACCAAGGTAATATCTAGTGAGCCTCATATGGACAATGGCACAACTTCTACTAAAAATGCTATAATACCATGTGCTAGTCCTTGTAATTCTTCATCTCAACCTAGTGGTAAATCATATGTTGAATTACATTTCGTGCCTAGTTCCTCTAACAATGAAGCCTCAACTTCCACTAGTGCTTGTGTAGCTACTAATCGTGTAGGGAAATCTAAAGAGCACAAGGTACAAGCCACTTCGTTGAAGAAAGATGTGGAGAAGCGTCATAAAGGGAAGGCCACATTTGACAACATGTTGAGTGTGCAAAAATCCCCCAATGACAAGAGTGGACTTGGATTCAACTCCAATATCAAGAACAAGTCCAAGAGTAGCAATAAGAAGGGCCAAGAACAAGTCAATCACTCGGTCAAGATTGTTTGCTTCAAGTGCAAAATTGAAGGGCATCATGTTAGGGATTGCCCAATGAAGAAGAAGCCTCTTAGTGAGAAGCAATTAGGGAAGCGGCCCATTGTTCAAACTCATGCTCAACCTCGGGTTGAACAAGGGCCACCTCCTAAGAAGACTCAAGTCATTGCTCCTCAAGTTAAGGAGCCTAGTAAGAAGAAAGAAAAGAGTCGATATTGCTACTTATGCCGTGAGAAGGGCCACTTGGCTTCTTCATGCACAAGCGGTACTCTATCCAACCCCATAATTATTGATGATGTTTATTCTCTTAGGAAGGATAGGGTTGGTAATGTGTTTGCCAAATATATGGGAACTCAAAGTGGTGTCAAGAAAAGAACCATTTGGGTTGCCAAGCCTATTGTGACTAACTTCTTAGGACCCAACTTGGTTGGGGACCAACAAGCTCGAACTTGATCAATAGGTTATGAAGGAGGACTTTGGAGACTTGGCTATCATTTGAAGAATTAAGGGATCTTCATGCTTATATCTCATTTAGTCAAGTCAATTGGATTATCACACATCTATCTCATATCCAATGCTCCTTCTTGCGGTAACTTATATTTAAATTACATATATATTGAAAGTTGCTTGCCCCCTAGCATGTGTTAGTTTTGTTCCTAGCATGTGCTTGTATATGTTGTGCCTACTACTTACCTTGAGTAATCAAGTTTGTGTATGTTAATGTGCGCTCCATATATGTGTAAACTTTGTGTTGAGTCCTTATTGGATCGTGCGTTGATTTCAATGGCCTCTTTTTGAGAGATTAATGGACTATCCCATTTTGGGGGAGTGATATGCTTTGTGCACCTCACTAACCTAAAAATGTGCGTTTATGAGTAACATCACCTAGTATTGATATATCAAGATTATCTAGTAACTATGTGGTGTGTCATGCTCATGAGAAATTCAAATTCTATAATGTCTATTAATTATCTCTATTTGATTTTATTTGCCTCTTGTTAAGAAGAAATGAATTATCACATTGTGGGGGAGTAATAAGCTATGTGCATATTACAATCCTACAAAATGTGAACATTTGAGGTTTGCCACTTAGATTTGATATTGTAAATTATCTTATTCCTATGTGGTATATTAGCTCGAACAAGTTCCAATTTGCTTTCTAGCTATCGTTTGGCTCTTGTTTGTGTGAGTTTGCTTGGTGTGATTTTTCGCTAAAATGCATTTCCATACATTAGTTGAGAAACCATTTGTTCCATATTATTCTAACCATAGCATTGCCGGTTGGTTTGAATAGTTGGAACTACCAACAAAACTTATTAAAACATGGTGGTTTATTTCTTATCTATTGCCATATGTTTTTATCTTGTGAGGATATTCTTGGATACCTCTATCACCGGGAAAATAATTCCAAATGGTCATTGTCCTTGGACAATCCATACTTATGTTTATGGTAGAATATTTTTGATTATCCTTACATTGGCACTAGTGTTTATTTGCCACATCTCTTGCCAAAATATTTATTTTGACTCCCATTGCCTTCCTTGCCTCTTGCTAGGATCCTAATTCTCAAATTGGTAGTGTTTAGTGTTGTAAATAAAATATGAAGAGTAATGATCCCTTGTGTGTGCATTTTGTATTCAAATACAAATATCAAAAAATTTAATGCATGAATCTTGGGGGAGCATTCCTTTTATTTAGAACACTATCCTATCTATCAATATTTGATCCTTTCAATTGGCATTTGATTTCTATCATGCGTTTATGGAAGACAAATCTTTTCTCTTGATGCTTAGTGCCATCATGAAAATTGTAGAGGGTGTTTGGTTTATTTAGTGTAACCTTACTCTCTCTTGGAAGTCTTGCAATCTCATCTCTTGTTGTATGTTTTATCCTATAGAATGAGAAAAACCCTTTGGGCATGTCTTTTTCTTTCATCTTATATGCTCATTGGCCTTGCCTAGGTACCTTCAATTGGTATTAATTGGAATCTAATATCTCCTCCATAGATATTTGTTTCAATTGATATTTATTGTGGAAATCTTGATACCTTATTACTTTATTTTACTTTACTTGATTTCGGTCAAGTAGTAACCTCCTCTTGGTATCTTGTCTCCTAAATGGTATCTTATTTTTCAATTAGTGTCTTGTCTCTCATGTGTTGTTTGATTTGATTCCTATTGATGTCAAACTTCATGTGTAGACGTGTTTTGGAATCAATCATATGTTGATTTGATTTTTCCTCAATCATGTGTTGATTTGGATTTTGATATAATTTGGACAACCTTTTTGTGTCACACTTTGGTGTGCTCTCTTCTTGGTTTACTTAGTGTTTTGTCCAAATTGTATCTCATTCGGTTCTCGTAAGTCCATGCATGCATATTTAATAATATATTTATTTTATGGCATGCTAGTCTTTCTTGATCCAATATATAGGGGATACTCCACCAAATCCTAATTTGGCTAAGATGTGCATGAAATTCAAGTTCATCTATGTGCACATATTTATGTGGAGTGCTTCCTATGTATTGTAGTGTATCTAACTACTATGGAACCCAATGAGTGTGGGAACCATGTTGTACTTGAATTTTGTTTTAGGTACAATGGAGATGCATTGGATGCTTGCCTCATTTATAAGGAAGGTGTCCTCACCATGTGATTATTAGAGTCAAGCTTTGATGATAAACAGAAATCCTCATCTTCATCATCACCAATGCTATTTCGGTAACAAGTATCTATCCCATGCATATTTTTCTTGTATTCAACCTTGTGTAGGTTGCCCCCTTGGCATGAAAACTTTAAATGTACAATTGTTGTGACTTTGGCTCCTTTCGTCACTAGTATATCGTTGTGATATGTGTGATGGAAATGCAAAAGTTTTTTTTCTCTTCAATTGGTATTATGTCTTTGTGATACTTGTTGCCTATCTCAAAGCATCTTCACTATCTCTTATTCCCTTAGTGACCTGTGGGATGTCTTTGATATTTTTGAAGTTCATTCATATACAATGAGATAAATTCGAGCTATATGCTATGCTTTTAAGCAATAATATCTTTTGTATATTCATGACTTCCTTTTTGGATACCATGGTTTCCACTTTATCAACCATTTTATATGTGCAAGTTTCTTTGTCGACGAATATCATTGTCTACTTAGAAATCTATACATATGAGAGAGGCCACCTTTTATGTGATATCCTACTTTCTTGCAAGCCACCTTGTCTTTTATTTATAATTCTTTGGTGGCTCCAAGTTTGACTCGTGAGTGCTTGTCTTATTTCTGCTCACCCTTGGGCACTCACATTTTGTTGAAGATTCTTCTCTTCATGCTCATCACGTGAGTATGTTGATTTTGTTGCCTAAATGTTCTCACTAGCTCGTGGGTTTTTCAAGTGGTATTAGTTTCCAATTAGTCTCCTTGAGCTTGTGAACATATCTTTTTGAAAAATCTTATTTGTAAGTTATGTGTGTCAATACTCGATATATAACTTATCTCCATTTGGTCAAGACTATGTGTCTTATCAAATTAATTGTCTTGTCACACACACACATACTCTTGGTTGGGCCTTGATTGATAGTATCTCTTAATTGGTATCTCCTTATGGCTCAACCACATCCTTGGTGCAAGTGCTCGGTTTTGCTTTAATTTCCTTTTTACCCTTGCACTTGGTGAGTGTCCTAGATGATTTTGGGGGAGTGAGGATTCCATATTTGTGCACTCCTCAATAGTGCATAGACATTGGGGAGCTTCTCTAATCTTATTTAGAACTCTAGGATAGGATCTTCTTGCTTGCGTTTCTCCTTGGTGGAGATGTTTAGAATGATTTCATCCTTTTGCAATCTTTGGATCCTCAATATAGTTTGTTTTCCTCTATTATTCGTCAATGGATATGTGCATTTGATTCCACTCACATTTTGAGAAATGCACACTTTATGGAGAAATTCATACTATATTGGCCTTTTAGATTTTTTCCTCCCATTTCGGCAATCGATGCCAATGGGGGAGAAGTTTTAGAGGGTTTTAAGGGAATTGGTTTTATGCTTTAGTTTGGTTCTTAAGCATTTGCCTCTCATGCTCATGCATCCTTATCTTGCAAGGTTGCTTAATTCATTATATAAACCCTCTCAAAAGGGATTGTCATCAATTACCAAAATGGGGGAGATTGAAAGGGCATGGTTCCCCCCATGTGTTGTTTTGGTAATTAATGACAATCCCTATGGACTAATGTGTGCGTTAAGTTATATTTGCAGTGTTGGTCCATAAGGAATGCTTTGACTCCATATGTTGGAGTCAAGGCTAAAAGAAGAAGACTATATGTTGATCAAGGCTAAGTGCAAGTTGATCAACATACAAGACTAGGGCATGTGAAGAAGAAGATCATTTGGTGATCAAGATCCTATGTTGTCCATGGTGGATGGCGTCACGTGGTGATCATCAAGATAAAGGCCATGTGAAGATATGTCAAAGAATGCCTCTCCCATCTTAGTGTATGGGGGAGAAATATGCGTGTCTTCACCAAGCGGAGCAAAATCAAGAAAGGTGATCCACTTGAGAGTAGATCAAGATCGTCATCATCTAGCTCATGTGGAATGCGCAAGGCAAAGGTATGATCTTGATAGGGTTTCTATTTTACCGGTCTCGCGGTGTAGTTGGGAGACCGGGTTTTAGGATAGGTAACCGTTCTATCAAGAGGGGCTCTCAAGTGAGCTTTAGCGTATCGGTCGTAGAGAGCTCAAACCTTTGCATCCTTGGCATCATCTTTATTGGTTCCTATTTGGCTCTTATCGTGGTGTGATATTGGTGCTTGTCGTGCTTGTCATGACAAGCCCAAGGTCACCGAAAACGGTTCTCATATGTGTTCCCTATTGAGTTTTCGGTGTCGGAGATTTTGCCGGTCCATCTATGCGGAAGGTTTCACTCTTCCATTTATTAGCAAAATCTCCCTTGCTTGGTTTCAATATCCTCACATGTTATTGGGTAGCATTTGTCGTCCTCTTTCCAACAAAAGTGGTTTCGTGTCATTCGGACTTCATTTGCAAAAGATATGGTTTTCCGGGTTTTAATAAAAGGGTTTTACCTCTCACCATTTGGCTTTACCATATCTTGTTGAACAATGATGTTTCCGTGCATATTCTTGTAGTGCTCGTTGTGACGATTCCAACGAGTCCAAGTTTACCGAAAACGGAGTTCGTATGTGGAAGATATTGCGTTTTCGGTATCGGTAGTTTTCGGACAGAATATTATAAAAGAAACAAAAGGAAAAGAAAAGTGGGCCGCCGGCCTCACCGCCGGCCTGGGCCGGCTCCCTGGCCGGCCCGTTCGGCTAGTGCCCCGGCCAGGACGCCGGCCTGGGCCGGTTCGGCAGCCGGTTGCTTCGGGTGGGCCGCCGGCATCTCCCCCGGCCTGGGCCGGCTCCCAGGCCGGCCCACCCGGGTCCGGCACACTTCCCGCCCTGACTGTTGTGCGCCCCGGTCCGGCTGCCGGCCTGGGCCGGCTCCCAGGCCGGCCCTCTCGGGTGGTGCCCCGGCCCCCTCACCGGCCTGGGCCGGTTGCCAGGCCGGCCTGCCTGCTGGTTTCCTTCTCTTTTCTTTTTCCTGCACAAGAAACATTGCAACGGTTGTATTTTCGGAGCCCCTACTTAAAGGGCTTCTTCCCCAAAAATAAAGGCTAACCTTCTTGCCAACTCTTGAGCTATTTCTCCCTCCTCCATTGTTGACCTCTTGAGCTTGGCTCTCTCTCTCTTTCTCTCCACTAGTTCGTGCTATTTCTTAGGAAAAAGAGAGAGGAGATTTAGATCCATATTTCCACCGGTTGATCTCTCCTCTAAGTGAGGAGAACACTTTGGATCTAAATCTTTGGAGTTTCTTTGTGTTCCTCCTTTGTTCTTCCTCCCTAATCCCTCCCAAGCATTAGTTGCTTTGGTTGGATTCGGGTTGGAAGAACTTGACCACTTAGTGTGTTCTTGCCATTGCATTAGTTGCATCGGTTTGAGTTCTCCACGGTGATTCGTGGAAAGTGAAGTTGAGAAGCTTGTTACTCTTGGGTACTTTGGTTCCCTAGAGCTTGTTCCTCTAGGGCACGTTGGTACCCTAGACGGTTTGATTTCTCGGAGTCTTGGTGGCTTACGGGATTTGTTGGGAGCCTCCAATTGTGGAGTGTGGCTCAACCTTGTTTCTTCGGAGCTTTGGTTGCTACGAAGATATTGCCGGGAGCCATCAATTGAGTTGTGGTGTGTGCCCCGGCCTTGGGCATCGAGTCTTGGTGGCTCGGTGCATTTGGTGAAGACCCTCCAACTTGTGGAGTGAGCTTCACCCTTGTAAAGGTTCTAGTTGTCAACCTCAACGGCAACATAGTGACAAGTGCCTCGCCACATTGGTGGTAAGACACAACGGAGATACGGTGTGCCATATTAGGGCTACTCGGTGTTTCACATTGGTGAACACCGCGCCGCTCCAACGGAGACTAGCTTCCATTGGGAAGTGAACTTCGGGATAAATCATCGTCTCCAAGTGCCTCGGTATTTCTATCCCGAGCTTCTTACTTATGCTATTTACTTTGTGATAGACATCGAGCTTAAAGTCATATATCTTGCTATCACCTAGTTGATCATATTGCTTAGCATAAGTTGTTGGTGCACATAGGTGAACCTAGCTAGTTTAGGTTTTGGCTTGATAAATTAAACGTTAGTTTTATTCCGCATTTATTCAAGCCTTAACCGTAATAATTTTAAATCGCCTATTCACCCCCCCCCCTCTAGGCGACATTCGTGTCCTTTCAAATGGTTTAAATACTTTTTTTTTTGTAATTTGTACACATTCAATAAGTAGTCAATTCAGCACTTAGTAGTGTTGCAAAATTATCTAAATACAGTAAAACAATAGGTCTAAAGTGTTATAAATTCTGTTAAGCATGTTCTATTTGGAATTTGATTCTGTTAAGCTACTGATTTCGTGGCATTTAGTAGTTTCGCAAAATGGTTCAAATATCGTAAAACAATATGTATAAAGTGTTTTAAATTGTGTAAATCATGCTGTATTTTAGAACTTGGTTTTGAAATATAGTGGCTTGGGAAATAATTGTAAAACAACTATTTCTCGATATTTACAGTCATAGTATTTTTTATTGTGTTATATTTAAGCTCATGGTATAGATGAGTACTTGTATTTAAATGATTTAGCAAGCTCTATTTAAGTAGGATGGTTTGTAGCAAAAAAAAAATTATTCTGTCTATCATATTGAATGATATTATTGATGTTATTTCTGCTGATTTTATTTGACTATAGAAGAAATTTTGTGAAATGCATATTTTTTGAAATGTCATAAAAGTTTGAGCTGCAAATATTTAGCAAATTTATGGCATAAGTGATGTAGCCCAACCCAACGACAACACCATGTCAAGCACTCCAATGTACGACAAGCCACCAAGGGCTCCAATGGGTGGCAAGTAACTTCATGGACTCCAATCAACTAAGGCATACGCGTGGATGAGGAGAAGGAAGCGTCATGGACAAGGAGAGGAAGAAGGAGGCGAAGACAGGCAGGCCGGCCTCCAGCCCGGCCTAGGCCGGCACCCCACCAGAGCCGGCCGGCCTCCCAGCCGGCCTAGGCCGGCACCCAACCAGAGCCGGCCGGCACCCCTCCAGACGCTGCCGGCCTCCAGGCCGGCCTAGGCCGGCTCCCAGGCCGGGCCTCCTCCAGACGCCGCCGGCCTCCAGGCCGGACCCCCACCTTTCACCCCCCCTTTTGTACTAAGACTATAAATAGCTTTCCCCCTTTTCCATTTGAGGCAGAGAAGAATGAACTAGAGTTGAGCGTTGCTCCTTCCCGTGATGGGTTCCTCCGAGGAGGATGATGCATCTCTTGTTATAGCTATTCTTTCACTTAGGTGTCTCTAGTAGTGCAAACCAATCTTTCACTGCGGTGATTCTATTGGATCGGTGGACCGGCCGGTAAGAGAAATCGGTTTCATTAAGCGTGTTGTTGACTTGGGTTTTGGGATCCGGAGGCTGCTCCGTTGGGGGTTTGTTGCCGGGTGATTCTCTCTTGTAGGCTTCGCGAGTTATCCCCACGATTTGCCCTTTTTCCCCCGTTTCCCCTCCGTGTTCATCGTGTTCTTCGTGTTCATCCACTTTTCCCACTCAAATCCGTGAAGATCGGGCCAACCCGATTTGGTGTTTTTCGGGCCGTTTTTCCGCCGAAATCGCAATTTTTCGCGTCACGGGAAGGTAGCCCGGCCTAGGCTGGCCTCTAGGCCGGACCCCCGGCAGAAGCCGCCGGCCTCCAGCCCAGCCCAGGCCGGCCCCCAGGCCGACCCCCCTGCAGAAATTTTGTTTTGGCCATAACTTTTCACTCCGGACTCCGTTTTTGGTGATTTTCGTCTCTAATCGAAGCTACCGACAAGCTCTACATCACCATAGCGGTTGATCCATCATAGAGTGCCACCATATTTCGTGATCAAGAAAGAGGCATTCCACTCCACGGGTGAAGATCATCGACGAAAGGTATAAGATTCCCAAATCTTCTCCCACCTTGAATCACTTGTTAGCCAAGCCATTTGTGACTATCTTACCTATTGAGACTAGCTCATCTATGATTGCTTGGGCTTTGCACACTTGATACCTCTTAGTGTTCCGAGCAAAACTTGTATGCGCTAGTTCATATAGTTGTTGTTGGCAAGCAAAGTGAGAGGCAAAATAGAAAAGAGAATAAGAGGCCAAAAGAGAAATAGAAAAGAATCAAAAGAGAAAAGAAAAAGAAAGAGCCTCAATGCCATATATCTTGTAGGTCGCGCAAGCTCGATGAAAAATTCATAGGTGTGGTATCTTTGTGCAAATCTTGTAGCCCACCAATAATTGCAATCGAGTTGGTTTCTCTTGTACTTGTGCACCTTGAGCTTTAGTCTTCGCTAGGTCCATCACTAGCTCATTTTGGTTGCACAAGTCCCACTTTTCAAAGCGTGTGTTTCTATGAGCTTCACTCATATCCTTTGAGATCGACTTGTATTTGCTTTGTGGTCATCGTGGTTCTCTACTTGCCTTTACAATATCTTGGTTTCCGGTTGTTCCATTTGCTTTCCACAATTCATAACTATCCACTCATAAGCCGTGTGTGTTTTGGAGTTGCGTTTGGATCTTTGAAATTCAAGTCACCCGCATTCTTGTGTATCGGTTTCTCTTGGCATGGTCCACTAGTTTCCAATACTATCTACTAGGTGAGGTTGGTTTCTTAGTTCCTTCCACTCCACATATATATACACTTGTCTTGTGATTGACCATGTCTATTGAGAGCGGAGCATCCTATGGAGGCCATGATGATGAGAACATGATGAGCGACAACGACTACGGCGCGCCAAGCATGGATGACATCATGAGCGACAACGACTACGGCGCCCCAAGCATGGATGACATGGTGGACCACGACATCGACGACACCTCCACAAGCATGGATCTCATGGCGGAGCACCACAACTACTATGACTATGATGCCGCAACCGTCCACGACATGGAGAGCTACAACGACTTCGAGCCCACAAGCGTCAACGCCATGGTGGACCACTACTTCGACTACAACTCCAATGAGGTGGTGGAACCCTACATCGACTACGGATCCTCAAGGCACGTCAAGGATCTTCCACGAGGCTCTACACACCTTGTTGATGATGACTCCGTCGATGAGTACCCACCTCGGCGATCCTCAAGGCCCAGAACTCAAGAGCGCCACCGCCGTCAAGAACCTACAAGCTCAAGGAGACAGAGCTCAAGGCATCTTCGCCTAGAGGACAAGGAGACATGCCCTCCTCATCGACGTCAAGCTACCTCACCCTCGAGACGGTGGCCAACGCAAAGTGCCTATGCACACGAGTCTTCATCAAGGAACTCCAAGGATCTTCATCAGCGTACGTCTACTCATGATCATCATCGACGCCACTATGAGGACTCAAGCTACTCAAGGCCACGCCATCACGCGTCTACATCAACATACAAGATGGTGGCAAGTACACATCATATGGAGTCTCTTCCGCGCGCCACAACCAAAAGAGTGTCCAAGCATAGATCAAGCTACACGAAGGAATTTGAAAAACTGAAGGCCAACCTCGACGAGTGGAAGACCAAGCGCAACACCGACAATGCCAACTTCGAGCAAGCCAAGCTCAAGGCCGACACCGATTGCGACAAGCTCATGGCCGACCTCAAGACCATCCGCGAGGAGTTCGTTGCCGGGTTATCCAAGTTCTTCAAGGCCTCACATGACTCTTCACCAGCTTATTGTCCACTCCACTACACGATGGTGACCATGAAGACGGTGAGAAGATGGTCGAGCATGGGATTTTCTCTTCGACCAAGGAGACGAGCATTGAAGATGCTACCACTTGTGGCGGCGAGCCGAGTGAAGAAGCCGAGCATGGGATGTTCCCTTCGGCAAAGGAGTCGTGTGATGATGCCCACACTACGGCATTCACCTTTGGAGGCGAAAAGGTTGAGGAGGTTGAGCATGGGAGTTTCCCTTCAACCAAGGTGGCAAATGGAGTTGAGTCTACCGGGCCTATCCCTTTGTGTTGCCAAAATGAGATGGTACCAATCCCATGTGAGCATGAGAGCCACCTAGCCCACTTGAGTGAGAGTGCAAGTGAGTTGAGTGCCTCTACCATATGTGAGATTGAGTGCTTCCACTTTGAGGGAATGAGTGATACACACCTTGAGTTGGGAGAGGTAGTTGATAGGTCAAGTGAGGACATTTCGATTTCTAACAACTTACCCTCTACCTCTAGTGTTTTCTCTCATGTTCTACTAGGTTCCATGGACGATGAGACGCCAAGCCTCGACATGATGGCGCCTATGATGGAGAAGATGTACATGGAGGATGAAGACGATGCCACCCCATGCTTACATGAAGATGTACAAGTCGGCTACATGGACGCCGCTACCTCTACCACAACACCTACTTCTCATGAGCGGGACTACAAAGGTACGCATATGGGTGTTGATGATGCCATTATCCCACTAGTGGACATGATGACTTGTGATTGCTTGCATGCTATGGATGATCCTTTTGATGTCACATATGCTTCGTTCATATTCCCATGTGATACCTTGTTTCAAACCAATGTTGATCATGCAGAATTATCTATTTGTGATGATCTTTCCATATACATGCCTTGTTATGAAACTTTCGAATTTTCTCCCATTGTTGCATCCAAGAAGTTGAACAATTTCTCTTTCCAATGCTTGGTTTGCAATAATGTTGATATGATGTCTTATGAGATTGCCCCCATAGCCTTCTCAAAATTTGGAGATTCTTCCTTTTGCCATGTTGAGAATTTAACCTTCCATTTGCATATTGACCACTCACATATGTCATACATTCCTTTTGATATTGGTGTGTTTGGTGATGTGCAAATGGATAGATGCGTCATAATGGATGATGCATTCATGTACCATGCACACAATTTCTTTTTATGGAATTTCGTGTGTAATGGCTCACGCTTCATAATGTCAACCTCAATCGAACATGAGTTGACAAAAAGAGCTCTTGAGAGCATTTTCCATGAGAGTTATGGATCCAATCCAACTCTATTTCCTTTTCCATGTTTTGCATCGAACAAATTGAACAATTGCTCTTTCCTTTGGTTCGGTTGCAAACATGTGAGTGCTTTGGTTTTCATTTGTGACATTCATGCTCCCTTGATTTTCCTTGTAAATGATTTATGTGTTGCAAAAAGTATGATGAACAATTGTTCTTTCCAATGGCTTGTTTGCAACCATAATGATATTTTCAGCATGTATTGTCATGAGACCTTTGGATATTGTCTTATTGGTGTTGCAACAAAATCGATGAAAACTTGCTCTTCTCCTTGTTTTGTTTGCACCCATGATGGCGATGATAAGAGCCTCCCTCAATTTGTGTGGTTCACAACCTTTTCCTTCCGATGCTTTGAATGCAATGGACTACATATGGTTCACAATGAGATAGGTATCTTAGCCTTCTCTACTTTTCTTGGAGATTTTGTGTTCCACACTTTTGAGGATGTTTCGAAGAGTTGCTTTCCCAATGACCTTGCTTTTGAACTACATTCTATACATGTGTGTTGTGCTAACGGTGTTATGAACAAATTTGGACATGTCGTCAATGATGTGCTCCTCTATCATGCACACACATATTTTGCTTGGTCTTTGGTGCGTATAGGTAACAATAGCGGCATGGTGACTTCCACGTCAACGTCAAGCCATCTATCTCCTTCACATGATGAGGACATGCTAGCGTCGAGGACGACGCTTTTCGAAGGAGGGGGAGATGATGTAGCCCAACCCAACGACAACACCATGTCAAGCACTCCAATGTACGACAAGCCACCAAGGGCTCCAATGGGTGGCAAGGAACTCCATGGACTCCAATCAACTAAGGCATACGCGTGGATGAGGAGAAGGAAGCGTCATGGACAAGGAGAGGAAGAAGGAGGCGAAGACAGGCAGGCCGGCCTCCAACCCGGCCTAGGCCGGCACCCCACCAGAGCCGGCCGGCCTCCCAGCCGGCCTAGGCCGGCCCCCAGGCCGGCACCCAACCAGAGCCGGCCGGCACCCCTCTAGACGCTGCCGGCCTCCAGGCCGGGCCTCCTCCAGACGCCACCGGCCTCCAGGCCGGACCCCCACCTTTCACCCCCCCTTTTGTACTAAGACTATAAATAGCTTTCCCCTTTTTCCATTTGAGGCAGAGAAGAATGAACTAGAGTTGAGCGTTGCTCCTTCCCGTGATGGGTTCCTCCGAGGAGGATGATGAATCTCTTGTTGTAGCTACTCTTTCACTTAGGTGTCTCTAGTAGTGCAAACCAATCTTTCACTGCGGTGATTCTATTGGATCGGTGGACCGGCCGGTAAGAGAAATCGGTTTCATTAAGCGTGTTGTTGACTTGGGTTTTGGGATCCGGAGGCTGCTCCGTTGGGGGTTTGTTGCCGGGTGATTCTCTCTTGTAGGCTTCGCGAGTTATCCCCATGATTTGCCCTTTTTCCCCGTTTCCCCTCCGTGTTCATCGTGTTCTTCGTGTTTATTCACTTTTCCCCCTCAAATCCGTGAAGATCGGGCCAACCACCTACATCAATAAGCAGTGAGCATTTTTTTATGTGCATGTTCATATATTTGTCATATTTGTAAATACTGCCGTGACAAAAAGATAAATTTGGAAATGGACGCAGCAAAAAATGGTTCAGAATTTAATGTATTGAATTTTTTAAAAATACTTCACATTTGTAAGTATCTGAAATTTTTAAATTGTTAATAGTGAGAAAAATTCGTACGTGATTTCTTCTTTACGGTTTTTAAATGCTAAGGTTTGGAAGGCAGGTTTTTTCACCATACTTGGTAATACCGCGGTGTAAATAATTGAAATTTGGAGGTGTGGACATTCGGAAGGTTTTCAGACTTTAATATGTTCAAATATTTATAGTTTTATTTTGCCATATTTTTTCTTATTTAGCACCATATTCAGAGAAAGCCATATTTGTGAGTATCGTGGTGCAAATAATTGAAATTTGGAGATGTGAACATTAAGAAGGTTTTCGGATTTTAATATGTTCAAATATGGTCTAATTTTGCTGTAATTTTCTTATTTAGCACCATATTGAGAGGAAGCGTATTATGGTTATGTAGAAATATTTACCAATATGAGCAGTAATTTAAATTTGGAAATGGACGTATCAAGAATATTTTTAGTGTTGGAAATTGTTGCAATTTTTTAAGAAAAACCCACGCTTGAAAGTGGTTCAAATTTCACAGTTTGTTCAAACTGTAAAGTTTTGCAGATTCGGGTTTGTTTACACATCCGTAAAATGATCAGATTTGGGAGACATTTCAAAATTTAAAGTATCCAAATTTGAAATTTCATCGTGTGTCGTAAATAATTAGCAATTAATTTTATGATCACTCTGATATATCTATGGATATATTTAAAGTCATTAATTTTGCAGCATTTAGTACATTTTAAAAAATGTTCAAACACCCTAGAACAATACCTATGAAGCATTTTAAATTATCTAAAGCATGTTCTATTCTATTTTTGTGTTTTTTTTCGAAAGGAAACTTCAAAATTTGTATTTTGTAAGATGGCATGAAGGTGTCAAATTAGTCTTTACGCATTATTGGAAAAGTTAAGGTTGAAATAGTTGGAAAAGTCATAAAGTTTTTGAAATGAGTAGTTTGATCTTTACAAATTGTTAGAAATTGATCTAAAATTATTTGGAGTTGTATTTGAAAAGGTTTAAAAGTAAAAAGAAAAAAACAGAACAGAAAGTAAGAAAAAAAAAGGCCGTGCGGGCTGCACAGCAGGCAGGCCAGCCCAGCAGCCGGCCCATCCCCGCAGCCCAGCCCACCATGAAGTCACGGTGACGTCACCGGGGCTCGGAGCGGACGCGGCGGCGCCGTCGATGCCGGCGGCGCGCCACCGCGAGGCGGGACGCGCGGGCACGTGCGTTCGACGCGGCTCGGCGCGGGGTGGCCGGGAGAGGCGGCGCCGCCGCTTTAAGGACGCCGGAGCGGCAGCGGTGACGTGCGGGCGCGGCGGAGGACCCGAGCACGGCGGCGTCAATCCCGGCGAGCTACGGCCGTCCCGGCGGCCGATCTGCGGCGAGGTTGAAGAGGACGCGGCGGCGGAGCTCCCCGCATGCTTGGATTCGTGCGGGGAGGGGCGTGGCGGCGCGGCGACGCTGGGGCCGCGGGAGAGAGAAGGGGAAGGGGGGGAAGTGATGACGTTTTTACAAAAAGCACCCTCAGTTTTTCTGTATTTTTTACAGGTCCTTTTTACTACGAAGCTATAGACTGCGGGTTCGATTTTCGGTTTAGTGAGGGACCTTTTTACAAAACCGTCACGAACGCGTCTGCTGGCCGTCGGATCGCCGTTCAACGGCACGGATCGTATGCACTATAGTACTGTATCGCTACAGTGTACTGTTCTCGCAACAGTGCGCGAGCGCTCTCAGACCGCGAATGGTTCCTGCTTTAATATATAGATAAATTCGTCACGCCAAGGGCACTGCGGCGTGTCCGGTCAGTGAACATGGCTGTTTTGCGAGGATTATGCTGGCTACGTCCCCCGGCGGGTTAGGGCGACCAGCCGAGATCTGATACGGGACGATGGACGGCGGACCGGCGGTAGCAAGACTGGCGGCGGTTAGTCTCCTGGAGTTGTTTGTGTGCGCTTTGGGCCGGGAACTGCAGGTCTGTAACCACGTCAATTCAGTTCTGTGCGGCCCAAATGGGTATGCTATTCCAGCGGCCTGCTAGTTCACCAAAGAAGTGTGTTTCCCTAAAAAAAAAGCAAAGAAGTGTGTTCCCCTCAAAACAGAACAAAAAAAAAGTGTGCGGCCGACTATCTCTCTTCTTCCTAAGGGCTATTCCAAACTGCTCAATCAATCTTCTGTTCAAAAAAAAAAAAAAACTGCTCAATCAGTTTAAAATATATTGGTCTATAAGTTTGTCCTAGTTTGAATTTTCTTAGTTTGACAAAGCTTATAGCAATATCAGCGTATACAATACCTAATCAATATCACTAGACCTGTTATGAATTATGTTTCTGCAGTTATTTGATGTATTGGAGATGTTGATAATTTTTTCTTTAAACTTGCTCAAACTTAAATACATCAAAATTACGGCTAAAACCCGCCTTAAATTTCGGAATGGTGGGGGAGAAACAATTAGAAGTTTTGGGTTGGATAAATCCGAGAGGTTTAAACAATATTTTAATGTGAGATGTTTGAAAGTCTGACTTGCAAAAAACTTTTTAATTTTTCTTATCTTCTTGTTCATCAAACTTGGCCAGGCATTATTGGGAGGCATTGAATACTTGGAAATTTCGTGAAGGAAACATCTCCATCATCATTATGGATCAAGCCATGTCATGTGGCTTAGCATCATACTATCAATCCAATGCTCCTCTTTGCTAACGATAAATTTGTGTATCCACTAGCATTTTAGGTTTCATACCTTGTTAGAATGTGTGAATCTATTGTGCATCCTAGCATGCTTAACTTGTGTTATGTAGTATGTGTTAGGTTGGAGACTTGGAGTGCACATCACATACTTGCTTTTACATATTTGAGCATTTGTTGCATCTTAATTGAATTTTATTTGCGTCTTATAAGTCGATGCAAACATCAAATACTATTTTGGACGTGGATTTGCTACCATGCGTGATAGTTGCGCATGCCTTTTTAGCCATTTGATGTCGTTCTGTGATTCGTGCATCCGTTAATGTCTGTTACCCGCCGTCCACAAAAAATCACCCGTGGCACTGACTTTCTGTACTACTAGTACTAGTACGTCCGTCCCCAACTCCAGATCTGCGACCAGGCGCGGGGATGGGCTGCCGGAGTCCGGAGAGGAAGAAGACCCGAGTCGGGAACACCACGACGGTTCAAGAGGAGACGACGCCGGATGGAGTCGCCAGCTCCGGTGTCGGGGATATAACCCCGGGTACCCCAGAGTTGGTGACTTCACGGATGAATAGAAGATACGAGTCAATTAATATAGAGAAGAAAATCAAAAAATTATAGAAGAAACAGGAAAGAAGCAAGCGACGGCCAGCCTGGGCCGACACAGGCGCAGACTAGGCCGGCATACAGCTATACTGCCGACAGACATGTCCTGGGCCGACACCATTCATCCCGGTGACACTGTTTGTCCCCGACACTGTTCATCCCCCCGACATACCCCCCCTGACACTGTTCATCCGGCATACCCCCGCGGAACTGTTCACCCCCGACACTGTTCATCCAACATACCTCCGGACAGCATATTGTCCCGGCCGACATACATGTCCTGCGACGACACTATTCATCCCGGCAACACTGTTCATCCCCGACACTATTCATCCGACATACCCCCGCTGCTACCGCTACTTCGACCAGACCATCTACCCGACGCCCAGGTCTCCATGTCCCTCGCTGCCAGGTCCTGGGACTCCCACCGCTCGGACCTGGCATCGTTGACAAGCCAGTACGTGAAGACCAAGACCTAGAAGACGAGGATAAGTTCGATGACTAGAAGATGCTGTGGACATGGACAAGCGGACGAGCCTTCCTCCAAAACCATGCTCCTGATGTGACTATAGTAAATCTGTTGTGGCCATGCACCAGTCATCTCCAACAGTGCGACAAGACCGCAGTGGTCACTTCATGTATAGAGTTTTTGTATAGTGCGGTACTATTCAGTGGGCCCCCATGTCCCCTGGTGCTCCTAGGTTCCCTATATCAGGAGCACCAGGGGGAAGCGCACAGGGACAAGCGCTCGAGTCCTCATTATCCCCCAGCTCACATACAAGCTCCTCCTTCTTCTAGTTCTTGAGAGCTCAGAGTAGGACTCACGTAGGCGTAGCTTACACAGCTCGAGGAGCACCATTGTAACTCGAATATTCGGCTCCGTATATAGTCAGACAAGCAGGAGTAGGGGTTTTACCTCCTCACGAGGGCCCTGAACCTGGGTAGATTATGTGTGTGCTTGTGCTTCCCGTGTGCGTAATTCTACGCACCATCCCTCCCCGGTTCCACCAGCGTCCATCGGCCCCAACTTAAGCCATCCTATGGCATCTGTTTGTTCACCACGACGACAGTTGGCGCCCACCGTGGGGCCAGCAGCGGCACTGGCTGGAGTTTCCATCCGGACGGGACCTTCTTCATCAACTCGGGGACTCGACATCGCCATTACCCCCTGCGCTCTAGCTTGCCGCCGTAGGCAAAGGCTAGCATAGCCTTCACCAACGATCGTCATCAACAAATCCCGGGTAACTGCCCTTCGATGGCTCGGCCCATGTCGGTTCTATCCGTCCAGTCTGCACCAACAATGCTCCGTGAGTATTTACCATATATTCCTTGGCACCACGCACAAGTGGCTAACCCCGAACGGCACTCGGGGACTGCTACCCTCTAGCATGCTTAGCTATTTTCCTCGGGACTGAGATGTCTTAACCCGGGGACTGGCCAGTTAGTCTATTTTATGGTATCTCCTAGATAATATCTTCTAGACGTTAAAATTAACTCGGGGACTCGATTGAAGTTGAGCCAGCATCCTTGTGCATAGAGTTGCTGCTAGAATTAATATTTATCTTGGGTATGCGCAGACTAATTTTATCTGTTGGTAGAACTGCTGTTAAGGTCAAATATCTGCTATGTGTATGCATTGACTAACCTTGTATGTTGGCATGGATATTCCCGGGTGAGAATTCATCACCAAATATTATGGCTTTGTCAGTCATCTCGACTTGCCAAAGTATCATGGCATCATGCAATATCCCCAGATCGCCGTTTATTTCGGTTTGCCAAAGTATCATGGCATCATGCAATATCCCCAGATCGTCGTTTATTTCGGTTTGCCAAAGTATCATGGCATCATGCAATTTTCCGAGATCGCCGTTTATTTCGGTCTGCCAAAATATCATGGCATCATGCAATATCTCCAAAATCACCGTTTATTTTGGTTTGCCAAAGGTATCATGGTTTTTCAACTATCTCAAATCAACGAGTATCTCGGTTCGTCAAATATATATATATATGATGATGCCCAAGCAGGCTATATGTCTGTCCAGCTCATGTTGTTGACATACGACTTCGGTAAATGCCCAAGATGGCTAAAAACTGACATATGATGATGCCCAAGCAGGCTATATGTCGGTCCAGCTCATGCTGTTGACATACGACTTCGGTAAATACCCGAGATGGCTAAAAACCGACATATGATGATGCCCAAGCAGGCTATATGTCGGTCCACCTCATGCTATTGACATACGACTTCGGTAATGCCCGAGATGGCTAAAAACCGACATATGATGATACCCAAGCAGGCTGTATGTCGGTCCAGCTCATGTTGTTGACATACGACTTCGGTAACGCCTGAGTTGGCTATAAACCAACATATGACAGTGTTCATAAAGGCTATTTGTCAATTCAGCCCACGCAGGCAATATATATACCGACATAGTCCATGAAGGCTAGATGTTGATGACACATTGCCCAAATTGGCTATATATTTGTTCAGCCCATGCAGGCTATGTTTCGATACCAACCCTGTGATAACATTTGGAGAGCCTATGCACGACTCTACGAGTCCCACATAGCCTCGGGGACTACTGTCGGGGATATAATCCCGGGTACCCCAGAGTTGGTGACTTCACGGATAAATAGAAGACACGAGTCAATTAATATAGAGAAAAAAATCAAACAAATATTGAAGAAACAGGAAAGAAGCAAGCGACGGCCAGCTTGGGCCGACACAGGCGCAGACTAGGCCGGCATACAGCTATACTGCCGATAGACATGTCCTGGGCCGGCACTATTCATCCCCGGTGACACTGTTCATCCGACACACCCCGGCACTATTTATCCGACATACCCCGACACTGTTCATCACCCATGACACTGTTTATCCGACATACCCCAGACAATATTCATCCCCCTGACACTGTTCATCCGAAATACCTCCGGACGGCATATTGTCCCGGCCGGCATACATGTCCTGGGACGACACTATTCATTCCGGTGACACTGTTCATCCCCCGACACTATTCGTCCGACATACCCCGGCTGCTACCGCTACTTCGACCAGACCATCTACCCAACGCCCAGGTCTCCATGTCCCTCGCTGCCAGGTCCTGGACGCCCACCGCTCGGACCTGGCATCGTTGACAAGCCAGTACGTGAAGACCAAGACCTAGAAGACGAGGATAAGTTCGATGACTAGAAGATGCTGTGGACATGGACAAGCGGACGAGCCTTCCTCCAAGACCATGCTCCTGATGTGACTATAGTACATCTGCTGTGGCCATGCACCAGTCATCTCCAACAGTGCGACAAGACCCCAGTTGTCACTTCATGTATAGAGTTTTGTATAGTACGGTACTATTCAGTGGGCCCCATGTCCCCTGGTGCTCCTAGGTTCCCTATATCAGGAGCACCAGGGGGAAGCGCACAGGGACAAGCGCTCGAGTCCTCATTTTCCCCCAGCTCACATACGAGCTCCTCCTTCCTCTAATTCTTGAGAGGTCAGAGTAGGCCTCACGTAGGCGTAGCTTACACAGCTCGAGGAGCACCATTGTAACTCGGATATTCAGCTCCGTATACAGTCAGACAAGCAGGAGTAGGGGTTTTACCTCCTCACGAGGGTCCTGAATCTGGGTAGATCGCGTGTGTGCTTGTGCTTCCCGTGTGCGTAATTCTACACACCATCCTCCCCGGTTCCACCAACGTCCATCGGCCCAATTTAAGCCATATGTTTGTTCACCATGACGACATCCAGACTTCGCAACAAGGAGTGCGTCCGTACCGTCCGTGGCCAGCATGTACGTGACGACCAGGACTGCACGCCGGCAGTGCAAAAGGTGGTTGGGCGGCGTGGCAGGTGGTCGCCCGAGCCCGCAATCCCCCGTCACCGTGTGGCCGTCTCGTGGCATCCCTCCACAGCCGGAGTTCCCGCCTCGATTTGGCTGAGGGCGGGCTCGATTTGGCCGGGAATCGGTCCGGGAGGCGGCCGGGACCATAGAATCGTGCTCGTCGGCGAGTGCGAGGAGATTACCGGGTGTGAGGAATCGGTACATGGCCGCTCGGCGTTGCTCCCTACCGGAGAACCTACCGTCGCCGTTCCTCCTGGTCACTGGCTGCATCGCGCCGCCACAGATCTCCGCCAGGGAACCTACATGATGCGCCTACCCCGGTCCTCCACCGAGAGTTTCCTCCGAGCGCTGCCACGGATCTCCGCCATGGAACATGTTCCTGAGCTCCTCCGTGTCGCCTTATCCCTGGATTGTTGCTGACAGCCACGTTGGACCATGAGGGACAGATGCGTCGTTGTTGCCGGGGGGGCGGCCTTGGGGCGCCGTGGTGCGCGGGGCAACCGGCGGGCAGGGTGGCTACGGAAGCTCGGCTGGCGGGCGCCGGGCCGGGGGCTGGACCTGGAAGCTGGATCTCGGGTGTAGTTGGCGATGGTGGCGTCTCTAGCGATGGCAATGGGTACCCATTACCCACCTACCCTGCGGGTTTTTACCTTGTAGGGTGAGGATTTGGTAACAGGAAATTACCCATGGGTATGCAAATGGTAAAATGTGTGTACCCAGTGGGTACAGTGGGTGCGGGTGTGGTATAGCATAACCCATACCCACATACCCACGTACCCAGTTTGTTTCGCATATGAAACGAGAATTACTCTAGAAAAATCACAATTTTCAAAATTTAATACCTAGAGCAAACGAGACAAGTGCTAAATTTACAGTCAGTTTAGTTTAACCCTAAGACCAATTAGGTTTTACTTTATCCCACCCCGCCGTCAGACCCGCCGCGTCTAAGTCAACTCATGACATGACGCCCCAGCCAATCGCCCACGCATCCTATCGCTTCATCTCCTGCATCATAGACGTCCCAACGGCCCGCACGATCGATCTCATCACCCAGGATCGAATTAGTGAATAAATAATCCTACGTGTCATTATTTTTATTATATGTTATGTTGTTAATATTACCTTGTTAAATTGTTGGGTGGGTTTACCCATGGGTTTTTAATACCCTGACTGGTGCGGGTATGGTATAAAATCTATACCCAGATGCGGGTACGGGTATGGGTGCGGGTAAAATATGTGAAACGCGGGTGCGGGTTTGGTTAAGCTATACCCATACCCAATGGGGACGGGTGCCATCGGTAGGCGTCTCTTGGAAATCTGGTGGAGGTGCGCCGTGCGCGGCAGTTGCGTGCGGTACTTCGGTGTGATTCTATTTTCTCCTCGACGTGAAAAAAATGCCTAACGCCGTGAACTCGATGTGTGGTGGAAAATGCTCTATACAGCTGATCAATGGCTAGATGAGGATGCGTACCTACCACCCTGGATAGTCCACTATTTCCCATACTATTTTATACGATATTTGTAGTTTATTTAGAAACATGAAGTAAGATTAGACGTATTGATAAAATTCAAGCTAATTTAAGAAAAGTCGAGTCAACAAAAGACCAGAGCAATGGCCATGGTCAACAGATCAAAGAAAAGAGAAAATAAAAGACAATTCCAAGGTGAAGCTCATTAAAAAAGGTGACATGTCTGGTGGAGCTATTGATGGGCCAGTCCGCCATGGACCATGCACTAGCACCTCTCTCCCAAATCACTCTATAGACTAGTGGACCACATTTTACCTTTGCATTGCACCCTCCACCTACGACCACAAAGGGTAGCATTGGATTTTTTTCAAGTAAGCTTAGCCTATAAAACTCTCCGAGGTAGGGGCTCATTCACAACCAACTCATACCGAGCAATGTGATAGTCCTAGAGCTCCAAGGGAGTTTACTTGAGAGGATCGACGTAATATCAACACTACCATCCTCAACGTCGATCCTAACTTTGTACAAATCGTCGTTGTGTCATAGTTTCGTGGTGTACGATGACTTTCACAATAAGAACATCGTACAAACCTCGTACTTGATAATTGTAATGTGTGATTATGATACTCGAGATATCACACGCTCTTTTGTTGTTTCCACTACAACAACAAGATGTTCACTCGCACACCCTTAGATAATATAGAAGTTGTGGAGCTTCTGCAAGGACGTATACACCCTAATTAGGTTGCTGTTAATGGCATATAAATTAGGCGAATAATATATGTGCAGGTGTTAGTCCCACAGAAAATGATGCAATGATGGTGGGAGACCCCTACACACAAAAAGGGGAAACAAGGCTAAGGAGTTGATTTGTGCATTCTTTCTAGTTTCTCGAGTAGGAAAACCCACCTATTAAGACTGGGTGCACTTTACTCTTGTGGAATTAAAATGAAAAATATTCTATCACAAATAATCCACGTGAAAATATATTCTGAAGCCCAAAATATATTTGCCTTCAAGCTTGTAGTTGTCTTTTAGGATGGCTCTGTACATAGACCCAGACTATCATGGCTGATGTCTGGGAGATTCTGGACTGCCCCAAACATAGCCCGAAATATCAGGGCCTAACCCTCGGGCTGTTCGGGATTGTCATATGGTAAATGAAAAATACGGTTCCAATAAAATTAACCCTTCTTCCACAATTGAGCTAAGGTTCATAATCTCACTCACTCCACCATTGTTAATTTTCCAAAGCTTTTCCCATTTACTCCATCGAAACATGCAAAATCTTTGAGGGGAAGGAAAGTACATACCTGGATCTACACAATTTCACGAAGCAAAAATCGAGTCCTACCTGTGTTCTTTGTATTTCTTCTTACCCGGCCCCTTCTATTGTTGGGAAACCCTAAGCGGTTAGGGTCACCCAGAAGCTACCAGGTTGTGAGTTTTCTCCAAGAAGGTGTTTGAAGGTTGGAGGCCACCGGAAAAAGCAATCGACCCGGCCTCGGCGTCGTCCTCTCGAGGGCGACCTCGGGAGTGACAAGTGTTCACCGCGCCACCACCCCAACTCCCCTCCTCTCCCTCGTCACCACCCGAGGAGGACGTCGGGAAGCCCGCACCGTCGTCGGTGAAGGTGGCGGCGAGGATCTCGCCGTTCCGTGCTCTGCGCGGTAGACTGTGGACTCCGGGGCGGCAACCCTGGCTGGTGAGGTGATGGCGCCTTGGCGGCAGGCGCTGGCGTAGGTGTTGTTGGCCGGAGACCTTGGTCGCTCTAGCGACGAGGCACCAACGGGTGGAAGTTGCGGTACACACGCCTCCCTCGCCCCGACTCCAGATCTGACAGGTACGGCTCCTCCTTTCAGGCTCCCTCCTCCCCGTCCTCTATGGGGCACGACAGCCTTGGTCGTCGCTGTCCGTATTGGCGGGGTGATGTGTAGGTGCGGGTCCGGGGGAAACCTCTGGCTGGCTGGTCCGTCCGCGGCGGCGGCGACGCCCATGGGTGCCGCTTTCCTCCTTGGAGGCGCAACTGTGGACCCTCCCTCACATCCCCAAACCCCTCCCGAGTGAAAGCTCAAAATCCATCTGGATTTGGCGGCGTCGTCGCTGTGCGCGTCGTGTTCTCCTTGGAGACGCTGTCTAGGGATGGTGTTGTCTCGGGTGAGTTGTGCTTTTGGTGCAGTGGTGTTGGGCGGTGCGGTTGTTTCGACGTTGCTAGGGTGGTGGTGGAGCTGTGCGCACGTGGAGGGAACCGCAGAAGCTTCACGCTCGACGACGACATCTCACCGTGTTGATTGATGTGCATCTTGTTTGGTTCCTTACCGCCCGGTGGCCCCTGTTCGCCATTGGGTCGGCGCCCTCGAACCTGGGCGAGAGGGGAATGGGTTCCCTTCTACGACAATAGAGGATCCTTTGGGTGGCGAGTATTTCGAGCTCTGGTGGTCCTTCTCAGCCGCGGTGGTGCGGGTGCCATACTTCGTCGTTCCCGCTTCTTTGCGTCTTCGTCTGGTAGCTCGGGCATGGTGTTGCTGTCATGCTCTTGGTGATGGAGGTCTTTCGGTGGAGCTCCCGCACCATGTTTGCTCTCTTCTGCTTTGGCAATCTTGTTCTCAGGTGAACTTTGCTCGCCACTAGACGGTACAGAGCGCCTTTCGATCCTGGGCGAGGGACAGGGGTCCTTTTCCGGCGGCGAGGACGACGGTTGCTGGCTCTAAGTGCACTCTGGTGATGAAGACGACGTCATGCTCTCGTGGTGCCTGCTCCTTGGCCTAGGTTGCCGTTATTCTTATTAGCCTAGCCAGGTTCTAGCTTAGGCACCTCAAGCTGCTCTGTATCTGTTGTATCTTATGTTTGCTTGAGGTGTCTAATGCTTGTAAGCTGTTTTTGAGCATGTTGTATTTGCCGTTGTGAATTATGGGGCTTTGTTAATTCAAAGATGGGCATTATTGCCTCTTTTCTAAAAAAAGGTAGGAGGCCACCTCAAGGTCCACAATAAAGAAGTGGGAAATTAATTTGTTGGCTTGCTCAAGAGACAAAGAATTAAGGCTAGATCAGTGGATTTTGTGGTTTGATTACCCCGGACCCTCCCATGGATATTAGAGTTGCCCCTAAGAAAACTCAACTTGGCCATAAATCGATTTGGTGTCTTCGTCTTCACTTCGGTTATATTGTCCTTATTGTACTTTGCTTAGCGATAATCTCTAGCGTGGTTACATGTCTATCTTGTTGCTAGTGTTATCTCTCTGGCATACATGATTGTATAAACATTTATTTTGAGGACTTTTACTGTACCCTTAAATTAACTGGAGTCGTTCATTTTTACCAATCCAAGGGTTCATGCTGCGTGGTACTGCACGTCGAGCTAAGGGAGTACTAATTCCAAAACCTGGACAATCCCACGGAGTACCTCAATCTGAGGGCTATTTTGGTCTTTTTCGTGTTTCGTTTTTACCCTGTTGAAATGTTGTATCCGGCAGCGCTCGCCGACGCTCGTCATGGCTGCCGCCGCCGGCTGCCCGTGGTGCATCCTCCACTAACACGTGCCGCAGCCGCTGATCCTCGTCCAGCTCTCCAGCTGCCGGTCCGGGCATGGCAGCGATGCGTGGGCAGTCGGTCGCGGCGGAGGCGAGCTCTCGATCGATCGGGAGGGCGGGCCGGTACGGCGGCGGTAGGGCCGTCGGTCGCGGCGGAGGCGGCGGTGCAAGGCCGGCGATCCTGATGATGGCGATGGCGCTGCTGCTCTAGTTGACTCGATGTGATTTGAGAATTTATTTTTTACAAACCGACCGTGTGAGCTGCTCCTGAATGCTCAATCTGCTGGGTCAATCGGGAAAAAGGTCTAAATTGCCCATCTCCACGGACGGCCAGATCAACAGGTACTCCAGCCCAAGATTTTGGAGTATCAGGGTACAGTAAAAATTGCCTTTATTTTCCAGACTTTTGCTTAAATCAATGAAAAAGTTAAAACCTATAGTCACCTATATATTAAA
>QRDG01000136.1:0-23583 GCA_012064385.1 Puccinellia tenuiflora | reverse complement strand
TCAACATGGTGCATGTGAGTATGTTTACATGAGCTACAGTAACACAGTTGAAGTCTCGAACAAAAGTAATATAAGAATGTGAACACATGTTTCAACAACATTTGTTATGATGTAACCAACATCTGCTTTGAGAGATAAACTGTATTTTTTTTTTTTTTTGAAACAAGGCAATAGATTTGCTATTTTCATTAATTAAGAAGAAGTTTTTAGAGTTATTGCCTAGGACATGCCCTAGGATTCACAAAGGAGAGACTAACTATATAAACATTGAAATAGTCCCTTACCCCACAAATGGTTATGCTAAACCCGATTCTCTTAGTAATTTTTTTTCTCATGTTTTATGTATAATATAAACATTCCTAACACTAGATAATATAAGAATATTATCATTTGTGTTTATCTCGATCTCAACCTCGATCTCCATCTTCTGGTGTCATGAGGCCTCAAGAGCTGAACAGGAGCTGCAGGGATCCGGAGCCACCACTCCCTCAACCTCCTCACCAACTTCTCACTGCTCTTCTTCCTCATTGGCATATGCCTCGTGTATGCCTCCAGCAGGATGAACACAAATAGGCTCCTGAACGGCAGAAGCGCAAATGATGCAGCTGCGAGGAGCATAGCCACCGCAACTTTGTTCGTGCTCTGGTACCATTTTAACATTGACAGAATCAGAGAGTTTACAAGAAATGCAACACATGATGGACTGAATGTAGGTTGGAGTTGGCCAGTTGGGAGTGATCAGGTAACCTGAGGGAATGCTGCAAGCATGAGGGACCGTAGCTTGAGGAGAAATATGTTTCCAGCCTGCACGTGTGTCTCCAGCTGCGAGATGGCTTCCTGCAGAGCAAGAAGCTGCTCGACGGTTCGTCGTCGAGGAGGAGTTGTGACTTCAAATGCTTCGATCAGCTCCCTGTTCCCATGGTACTTGTTCCATAGCATGAAAACAGTAGAACTGAGCAAAAATCCAGGAAACATGTACCATATCCAGCCCCTGCAGATGGGATGTAGAAGAATATTATACAGTTATCAAAATAAAATGAAAAAATCTATATTAGTAGATACATTCTTCAGTTATCTCGTATGTGATGTTAATAGACTGAGTATTACCTGTAAACTATATAGAGGAAACAGAGCAAGAAAACGTATGACTTGAGTGGATCTTCCCACTCGGCTAAAAAGAGAAGCCTTTTGCCTATTTCAATCAAAGGAAACAAGAGTTCCTGCATGTCAAGAGTTCTTCAGTGTTCGTTTCAGACATTCATTATCTTATTTTCAAATATTATGCAAGATTATGAACTATTCCCAGATGTTTTTGCTATAAATACCTTAAGGACAGCAACATTGGTGTCTATGTCCTCCACCTTGACCTGATCGAGCGTCGCGCGTGCGGCCTCAACTCTATCAGAATACCCGACAGATCGCTCCAGCGCCATTTGCACCGAGCTAGTTCCTCCAATCTGTACATCTCCGGCAGCAAAATCCCTTTCCTCGGGATTGTCTTCCTCCTTGAGCGTCAGCAAGCCCATCCTCACCAGTGTATGCGCCGAAAGCGGGAACGGATCAGCGAGGGTCAGATCATCCGAACCGCTCGGCGCCGCCAAGTCATCGCTTCCTCTGAACCTTGAGCAGTGCTGCTTCAGCTGGCCGTACAACGCCTCCAGTATCTTGTCACCCTTGGGCAGCTTCTCTGCCAGGTTGAAGGCCAGGGTGGTCTTGAAGTACGCCGGCAGTATGTGGAACCCCTCTTTCACGGTGCGGTACCGGAGAATCCCCAACGTCGCGACGGAGAGCGCCTCCGCCTTCTGGAAGTTCGCGAGCTTGTACCTCCTGATGAACTTGTGCGCGTGCAGCACCTCCTTGATGACGGCGAACCAGTAGTCCCGGCGACTGTGGCCTTTGAATTGAGGGAACTCAAAGAACACAGGCTCGCTTCTGATGATCAGTACCAAAAACAACTAACTGTGTCAGCAACCATACCCTGCTATGCTTGCAAGAACTGGAAATTGACAGTCATTGGAGGATCATCAAGCACTCACTCACATGGAGCTAGATTTGTACATGACGGCCTTGTCGAAGAGGTGGGCGCCCCAGGGGCCGGTGGACTCGCGCTTCACGCACTGCTTCAGGTCCATGGCCAGATCGTACACGACGGCGTCGCCGTAGGAGAAGTCGACGCCGATGGCCTCGAAGTAGAGAGCGTGGTTCGTCAGCATCAGCCTCCCTGCGAGAATGTGGACGGATCACCCTTGAGAACCTCCTGAAGAAGCACGGATCAGCAGCGCATTTACCATAGGGAAGATGCTTAACCAGGCCACGTGGACGTCCCAATGTGCTGGAGGACCGGCTGCGTCGTGGTGGCGCCGAAGATGTCCAGGACCACCTCGCCGTCGGAGAGGTCGAGCGTGGGCGCCTTGTGCCCGCCTGATACACGCTTTGCCGATCTTAGCACCCTGGCAAGTACAATAGAGGTGCCACATTTGAGGCGATGGAAGTGAATGAATGTTGTTCAGACTTCAGATGCGTGACTGAATGTTGTTCAGATATGTGTCATACTTGTCTAGGCTTTTGAGGTACTTGTGGTAGATGAGGAAATGGAGCCTGCCGCCGGTGGAATTGGTGAGCGCGTCGAAGAGGTTGCGAACGGTGATCGGGTGCGCCACGGCGGGGCAGGCGGGGGCGATCTTGGCGAACGCCTCCGGCCCGACCGTCCTCCTCCCATCAACCTGCATATCCATTCCATCAATGATCGAATCGCTCCGGCAAGAACACAACGCAATTCTGTGTAGAAGAAGCAGGGCAATGACCTGAATGGCCATCTGCGTGGGGCTGGAGTAGAATATGGATCCGCCGTCGTCGTCATCCGTGCCGTCGCCGCTGAATGCCGTTTTCTGCAACGACAGAACTTGATCAGTGACTGAACCGTCAATTGCATCGTGTCATCGATCGATCGATCTCTGTCAACAGACACACACCTGAAACTCTGCTTCCGACTCCTGGTCGGGCGCCTCCCAGGCGAGCATCATGTCGTAGGTGAGGGAGTGGAAGTCCCTGTCGCCGAGGTGGTCGTGGCGGCGCCTGGTCTCGGCGCGCAGGGCCACGTACGAGCAGTACTCCACCAGGCTCCTCGCGTAGGCGACCGGCGGCGTCGGCTGCTCGTCCGGCTCGAACCGCCGCACCAGCTGCTCCAACGGCACGCCCGCGATCCTGCAGCCACACTTGATTCAGCCGGTCGGTTCCAAGAAATCCGGCCAGGATTCATTAAGGCGAGGAGAAGGGCCACGCACGGACCTCGCGCATCGGTGGACAACGGAGGTGGCGGTGGGCGAGAGGGGAGGGATGCCCAGGTGCTGCGACGAAGACGACGACGACGACGATGCCGCCGCAGCCGCGTCGTCCATGGCCGCCGGTGCCGCGGTGTTTGTTCTGTTCTTGCTCACGTCGCCGCCGCGCCGGCCGGAGAAGACGCCGTCAAAGAGACCCATGGCCGCGCGTGGCGGCAGGCCGCATTTCCCGTGTCCCCGGATTTAGGCGGGAAAGGAGATCGCGCGTGCCGTGGCGTGCTCTGGACGGGTTGCCCTTCCCGGGGAAGGTGGTTGGTTGGTTAGGCGCGCGCGAGAGAGAGCGAGTTCGTGCCCCCCTCGATCTCTTTTGCTCTGCTCCGCGGGAGACGGTTGTCCAGTGAGTGAGCCAGCGCACGGACCAGCTTGCGGTTGCTTCAAAAAAAGCAGAGGAGATTGATGCTTCATCTGCGTATCGTCTCCGTGTCGCCGCCACGCTACCGCTGCACTTGCTCGGTTTGCTGACACGCGATGTACACGATCTTTTGTCTTCCGTAGGAGATCCTGACATCAGCTTCACCGTCTATCAATGTCCCTCTAGCTGATGACCGCCTTGTTGAGTGGATCTTCTTAGAGCTTATTATATCAGCCCAAAACATGTTGTAAAATAGGACATTTAAAAAAGATTTAAGGCACAAAAAAAGTTTTGAGGGCATCCGAAATTTTTCTACCGTAGCAGATGATTAAAATAGGGCACCCAAAAAAATTCTAGCGTAGCAGATGATGTCAAATAGGGCAACAACCATGTTTTTTTCTACACACTTGCATATATATATTGAAACAAAACATGAGCTATGGATGCAATTTTAACTTTGCAAGATCACCACACACATATCAACAAGATATCAAATTGTACTTCAAATTCACATATCAAATTCAAAGCATAGTACAGTTCATACAAACACACCACAATCATAAAACAATGCATATACCCACTCAAATTTCATTGCCTCCATTACTATCAGTTGTGTCTCCATGGTTTGATTCCTCTTCATTAGCAACATTAGCAATATTGGAACAATTAGCACCTAATTTCTCGTCCCATGGCACTACCCATGGTAGTTCGATGTTCTTCCATTCACATTTGCATAAAAAAATCTTTCCATCCTTGTCAAGATTCGGCCCCTCATATTGTGTTTCATATTCTTAAGTGGGGCGGCGGTGGGGGAGGTTCTTGAGAGACAAAAATTTCAGATGCAACATCCATATTTGTAAAAAAAACATCATCGCCACTACATACACCAAAACTCAATACCATGGGCACACATCACATCACAATTGCATTCAACAAGTAGATTGGTGTAAAAAATAAAGGGAAAATGAGATGGTGGAAATTTATACCTTTGGGACATTTCGACGAACAAGTTGTGCATCTGTCGGCTACGCGTGATAGCGGCTCCTCCTCCACAGACGGCGGGGGTATGAAAGAAAGAGAGGGCGACCGCACCACCGAGCAGCCACATGTGTCGGTGTCACCTCATTCGTCTTCTTGGAGCGTGGCGGCGGTCATAGGATCCCATGGAGGCATCTTCACGCATGTGCCACCTCGTGCCTTGGGGGGTTTGCTCTTGGGAGCGATGGTGTGGCCCGACGCATCCCACACGATGACTCGTGGGATCAGAATAACTTGGAGGTGGGCGGCGGGAGCCTTCGGATTGGTTGCAGCGGCGGCGGTGGGAACTACTTGGGGAGGAGCGGCGGCGAGGATGATGGGGTCGGCGTTGCGTTGGAGATGTCGTGCATGGCGGTCCAGTGACCGATGCCATTCGCGCATGGCATGATTTTTTTTTGCGTTAGTGGCTCAGTTGTTGTATATTCGCAACACTTCAGCGCAAAATATGCCCCCCCCCCCCCCCCCCCCCCCCACACAATAAGGGCATCCGCTGGTGCACACTATTTGGGCTCAAACACCCAAAAACACTTTTTGACACTTCCATATTATACATCATTTGTTGGAGATGTTGTTACATAATGTGTGAGAATGTCTTTCTTTACTTATACAAGCTACTGCGGAAAATCAAATTATCTATGTAACTTAAAATATTTTTATAGATGGTTTTGAAAGATTAGCACTACTCTTCTCCGACATCTCCTTCTTATAAATGATAACCAACATACAATCCATTGTAGAGGCACTACCAATGCTCATTTTGGTGTTACTAAGGGACAAGGCGAGTAAGGGAATGATCTATTCTTCTTATTACTCTTTCCACTCAAATATGTGCAGGAGGATCCTATGCACCTTCACACCATAAACCTTCAACATCCTACGCAATTTTGACCACAAATTTGACCCTAGTATATATACTCATCGATCACACTATACTTGTTAAAAACAAATCGTTGTGTTGAATTCATTGTGTAGTGGGGTTGAACGAAACTAGGTTGTCTCCAGACATATCTGCAATTCAAAAAGCCACATTACATGCATACTGGGCGAGATATCGATAAGAAAAAACAAATAAAAATATATGATGTCATCATTGCATTATCTCAAGTGCCCACCAATCGTCACTAGGATCAATGGTATGAGCTAGATATATGAATCAACAGCAAACCTATGCCCAACAAGAAGCTTAATTGGATTGAGTGTCAAAGCAATCGTGTTTGCACCGCCTATAACATGCAAACCTATAGCCTCTCATACCATCTATACTGCACTAACCCACCTCCTTGCACAATTGTCAAATTATCCTCTTATCAATAAGCTATTCATCCGAGACGTGTGCTTACCAAAGACCGCCGGAGTAAAACATCAATCAACACTTGGAACCATATTGACAACTTTACAACCTAAATAATTTAAAGAGACACTCTATTCAGATCACACTCACTTTGAGGGAGGACTTGTGAACCTCTAGCTACTCAAGTCCTTGTATACATCTGAAGGCATTATATATGTTGGGAAGAGGGGAGAGCATGTGAACCTATTTCATCTAGCCCTATCTTCCTTGTATACAACCGAGTTCCATCGCTCTTTTGCAGGCTTGAGCCTTCATTTGTGTGTTCCTTGTTGAAGTAGTTGAGGAGCATCATCGAGTAGTGGCTCTTGACCAGGATCCTTGCCCTTGGGGACTTGGATTTAATAGAGTTTTCCAGAGGGCTTGAAAAAATATCTAAACTCACTTTCTACTTGTTTTACTACTCCGTAGGCCAAAGTGAGGATCAACATGATGTAACATTGTCTCTATGTTTAGTTTTGTTGTTGTTTCTGCATTATCGTGATCAATGGGTATCGACACGTGCTTTCCTATACTCGCAAATATATTAAGTCTCCCCTCCATATCTCTACTTAGAGGATCAACATGCACCATATGGGAAAAAAACTTTTGTAGACGGTGTGGAAAAACTTGGTCCTCCTAATCTCCAATTCTCATTATCCGTATTTGTGACACTAAAAAAAACCAAGAAACATGGTCACAACACAAGTGATCTGAATGCCACATAGAAAACCTAGATGAAGATAAACAACATTCTAAATTGGAATTTTGAAGAGAAGATTTTAAAATTTCACATGAAACGCCTTTCAGAGACCTCGAAAGCATGTTGTTTTCTATGCCAATTTTGTTTGAAATAGCTAGCTAGCCACGAGGTCAATATTTCTCAAGTATTTGTAATAAATATTTAAAATTGTTAACTTATAATTTAATTAATTGTTGTCACCTTTATGTATGCTTTAATATAAACTTTAGTAAACTTTCTCATGTCACCTAGAAATGATCATGGAGAAACTTTTCTAAATATATATGAAGCAAAATTTTCATTTGAATGCACTTTTGGTATTGCTAAACATAAATAACATGTGGTCATGTTAATTATTAGTTATCAAAGATTTAGTCTGGTAGAATATGAGAACATATCTTGCTAAACTAAAGTAATTTATAAATAAAAGAGGAAGAAAAATAATACAAAATCACAATCCTATACCAGGTGAATTGGTGGCACCTAAGTATTATATGAGTGGTGTCAATGGTTTAACCCTTGTAGAAGACTCTAGAGCATACATGTCTAATGAATTATTATAAAGAAGGTTAATTTAGCACATTTTTAACTTGTCTTTATACAAAAAGAGATTTGAAATTATATGTGCACGAGATGTCTATTGTTTCAGTAAAGAGAGAAGTTCAGGATGAATACCGACACATTTTTGGATGTGGGGTCGGATCGCTTCTTTTCAAGTATTTGGACATTCATATTCACCATACCAAGTTGAATAAGGAGTGGAAACGGGAAACCGATCCATCGATTGAGGATCGTCTTGTCCTTATTAATGAACTAGTTGCCGACATTCTTGTTTTCTTTCTTTTGGATACTGAAAGGGGTAAATAAAATATTAGATTTCTACCGTTCTGGCTTTCTCTATGAAAGTGATAAGCTGAAGAAGAAGTATAGGCTTACAAAATGAGATATAGTATGTTGGCCGAAGGAGCAAGGTGGCTTGGGCATGGTGCTTAACTGCTTATGAGTATGCATGACATAAGATGGTGTAGAGAGCAAAATTCTAATTTGAGAATGCCAACATATTACCCTTAGTCACAAGTTTTAGATGGTATAGAATTTCGAGACTACTTTAGTCTTCATGATGAAGCTTGATCGGCCTACAAATACCAACAACTTTCAGAAATATCAAGTCCTTCACAGGTTACAGAATTTTCGCTGCAGCTTTTCCGTTCCGCCCTTTTTTCCTGACAACGGCATTCCTTGAGCCTTAAGATGGTGTAGCTAACTGTTCGCTTAAACCATGTAGTTAGTCTATTAGAGGACTTGTAATCCTAGAGCAAGTCTCACAAGTGAAGTTCACTAATAATCAACGCATATCTGCTCAGGCGCATAGGGCATACCGACGAAGATGTCAAATCTTATTCCGAGATTAGCACTACTCTTCTCCTACATATCCTTCTTATAAATGATAACCAACATACAATCCATTGTCGAGGCACTACCACTGCTCATTTTGGTGTTACTAAGGGACCAGGCGAGTAAGGTTATGATCTATTCTTTTTATTACTCTTTCCACTCAAATATGTGACAAGAGGGTCGTATGCACCTTCACACCATAAACCTTCTACATCCTACACAATTTTGACCCTAGTATACTCATCGATCACACTATACTTATCAAAACAACCATTGTGTTGACTTTATTATGTAGTGGGTTTGAACGAACCTAGGTTGTCTCCAGACATATCTGCAATTCACAAAACCACACTACATGCATATTGGGCGAGATATCAAAAAGACAAACCAAATAAAAATATATGAACTCATCATTGCATTATCTCAAGTGCCCACCAATCGTCACTAGGATCAATGGTATGAGCTAGCTATATGCACCAACAGAAAATATATGCCCAACAAGAAGCTTGAATGGCTTGAGTGTCAAAGCAACCGTGTTTGCACCGCCTATCTCATGCTAACCTATAGCCATCCATACCATCTATACTACACTAACCCTCCTCCTTGCACAATTGTCAAATTATCCTTTTATCAATAAGCTACTCATCTGAGACTTGTGCTTACCAAAGACTGTCAGATTCAAACATCAATCAACACTTGGAACCATATCAATAACTTTACAACCTAAATAATTTAAAGATACACTCTATTCAGATCACACTCACTTTGAGGGAGGACTTGCGAACCTCTAGCTACTAGCTTCCTTGTATACATCTGAAGGCATTTTATATGTTGGGAAGAGGGGAGAGCATGTGAACCTATTTCATCTAGCACTATCGTCCTTGTATACAACCAAATTCTGTCTCTCTTTTGAAGGCTTGAGCCTTGATTTGTTTGTTCCTTGTTGAAGTAGTCGAGGAGCATCATCGAGTAGTGACTCTTGGCCAGGATCCTTGTCCTTGGGGCCTTGGATTTTTTAGAGTTTTCCAGAGGGCTTGAAAAAATATCTAAACTCACTTTCTACTTGTTTTACTTCTCCTTAGTAGGCCAAAGTGAGGATCAACATGATGTAATGTTGTCTCTATGTTTAATTTTGTTGTTGTTTCTGCATTATCGTGATCAATGGGTATCGACACGTGTTTTCCTATACTCACAAATATCTTAAGTCTCCCTTCCATATCGCTACTAAGAGGATCAACATGCACCATATGGGAAAAAAACCTTATGTAGACTGTGTGGAAAAACTTGGTCCTCCTAATCTACCAATTCTCCTTGTCCATACTTGTGGCACTAAAAAAAACTAACAAATGCTATCACAACACAAGTGATCCGAATGCAACATAGAAACCCTAGATAAAGGTAAACAACATTCTTAATTGGAATTTGGAAGAGAAAAAAGAAAAATTTCACATGAAACGCCTTCCAGAGACCCCGGAAGCATGTTGTTTTCTATGCCAATTTTGTTTGAAATAGCTAGCTAGCCACAAGGTTAATGTTTCTCAAGTACTAGATTCGAACAGCGCGGCTTGCCGCGCGGCACTTATAGATTCTTTGAATTTTTTGCCCGTGGTTCTCACATTTGTACAGATTACTAAATAGATGAGTAATATCCATATGTATAAGCGAAACATGATAGCAATAGCAGTCGTGCTAAGAAGTTGTTATTAGGGGATGTACAATATTTGGTCTTTAGAAACGAAGGAAGCAGTCATCATATTATACAATCAAGACCTTAAGAAACAGGAAGAACAAAGCAATGGTAAAGCTCAAAGGAAAAGTAATATAGAAATCCCTACCACATTGACAAAACATGAGATGGCTTTATAAGAGTCGCATCCAGGCATACATAATAGACATGCACAAATTGAAGCATTACTTAATATATAAGTTTTGATCGGTTCGGAAACACGATCTCAAGCATCTAGTGAGTTTCATATAACCGATAATGATCCGAAAAGGCAGCACGGCTGATCTCAACAACATTAACAATGAGACATTGATGACGAATACCCAGCTGATGGTAGATCCAAAATATTAACGACCGCAGCTTATTGGGGGCAATCACGGACATAGACTATGTACAGGCAAAATAAGTATGTTCTGCACAAATAAAGTTCAGAATTAACTGAGAGTGTAGTTGTGTGGAGAGAAACAACAATAAGCATGGTTTGGCCAGACCTTCAGCAGTAGTATCTCCCAAGAGCATCCTAAGTCTCGTCTTTATTCGCCAGACCATTGTTCATCTTCCAGCGACGATGCCTCACACCTAGAGTGAAGAGATTAGATGAGGCCATACATGAATATATGTGGATGGGATAAAGCATATTGAGAATACTTATAAGTATTTTCAGGTGTCTACAGGTACGGGATATATAGCATGGGTCGACGGTAATTTTTCAAGTGCCGTAGTTTAGGGGGCACGGCTTGCCGCGCGGCACTCTGTTGGTTCAAATAATATTTTGCCCGTAATACTCACATATCATAGAGATTAATAAGATGTTAAATATCAAGGTATATGAGTTACACAAAATGGTTATAGCACATGCATGTTGAGACAGTGTTATTAGTTGTAATATTCCTGGTTTTAGCACAAAGTTCACACTGTTATATACTCAAAGTTGATCAAAAGCACCGGAATCGGGGCATAAGGAGGCTTGTCACGCGGTACATATCGATTATAAAAATATTTCAACTGTTACGTCAATGTCCCAAGCAAGAATAGAAGCCATATAAGAAGGTACTGGCACACTCATGTTGAAAAAGTGTTAGTAGTAGGAGTCTCTGGTGAACACAATCGAGAGAAAATGGAGAAACAGTCAAGCATATTCAGACAACGAACACGCAACCAACGTTATATCACATGACCACCAGGAAAAATGGGGAACAATTTTAAAGTCCACATGTCACAAATAATAATTGTAAAGTACAAAGGATATAAGTCAAGAATCAGGAGTAGAACATATACACTATTCTTTCAGGACAACAATACACACAAATCTAGTTCAAAGTAAGCAACATCAATAAGCGCATTCTTCTCTCTAAAAAGGATCATATTATAGGCAAGAGCATAACTATTTAAAAAAACAATGATGGCAACATAGAAGGTTCAACGTAGTGTACCTTTAACTGTTTAACATGACAATTTAAAAAGTAAGGATACAATGTCTCCGCAAATATAGATACGTTGTTTTTCTGTTTTTACTACTATTTATCTTGGACATATCGAACTAACCCGCAGCATAAGAACATATGCTCCTTATAAATTTGGAAAACATAAATCACTGAAATATTTAATTGGTAAAGTAAGCATTGATCTTAACTATAACTATATGGCAAGTAAGGTTTAGCTTCTAGTTCATACTCGTAGAGTCACAATCATGCATAGATAACATTAAAACAGAGTGTTGGAAGGATATTTTCTCAAACATGGCTGACGGAGCAATAATGCCAACCAAGTGATCACCACAGACCACATGAAAAATAAGATATGGACAAATACTTGTTTGCTAAGGCAAAACAAAATCTGTTCAAGCATTCCAAGCCTCCAAGGTAGGTCACAATGCTTCACAACATACGAACCTTCAGAAAATAGGAAGAGGCGAAATGACCAGTGCATGTCCATACGAACCTTCAGAATCAAGCAACACCCAGCTTCAGATCAAGACGACGTCTCCTTTATCACGGCCACCTGCTTACATGGAGGATGGGGTGAGGAACAAAGAACCGAGGTAGGAGGGAGTTGGAGGACAGCAAGCATCACTGCTATAAATAAATTGGACAACCTAAAGAACCTAGAAACTACATATACCTCTATCCATAGCCAACCGATAGGAAAACAAAAAAGACTTCTAATTGGACAGCCCAAAGAATTTAGAAACTGCATCCATCTCTATGCATAGCCAACTAAAATAGCAAAACAAAAAGGATTTGTTGCACGCACCTCAAACCAGCGTTTCCAATTGAGCACCAGATCCAACCTAAGAGCAAGTCACAGTGGCAACTACAAAGAAAAGAAGGCCACTGCCAAGCTCAATCAGCCGGAGAAGGGGAAAAAACCTATAAGCCGTGCAAGATAAAACACTCCTAAAACACATCCAACCAAAAACTGTACCAATTACCAGCAAAGAATGTAAGTGCTCTAATCAGCTAAACACACACAACGAAAGCTAAGCAAACATCAAGTATTAATTACTGGAGACCTAGCAATCCATCCGATGCAACCACCGAAACAGCTACATGTATCTATGTATCTGTACGCATGGATAGCAAGCATCCCTGCAATAAATAAATTGGACAACCACACCAACTAAACAACCCACCGGAGAACTTCACCGAGTAATTAGCGTGTGCAAGGAAAAGATTTCTCTGAGTATAGATAAAGATCCCTAGCCTACACTACACTCTAGATCTGAAAAGGCTCTAACCATTACATGTAGAACATCAAGATTAGGGCCCAGTCGTCTGTAGAGCTATTTGTAGATCCATACACAGAACAAAGAGAGAGCTATGAGATAACATGCACATCACCTTGCTTGAGATGCGTTTGAAAGGACACGGATATCGCCTAGAGGGGGGGGTGAATAGGCGATTTAAAATTATTACGGTTAAGGCTTGAATAAATGCGGAATAAAACTAACGTTTAATTTATCAAGCCAAAACCTAAACTAGCTAGGTTCACCTATGTGCATCAACAACTTATGCTAAGCAATATGATCAACTAGGTGATAGCAAGATATATGACTTTAAGCTCGATGTCTATCACAAAGTAAATAGCATAAGTAAGAAGCTCGGGATAGAAATACCGAGGCACTTGAAGACGATGATTTATCCCGAAGTTCACTTCCCAATGGAAGCTAGTCTCCGTTGGAGCGGCGCGGTGTTCACCAATGTGAAACACCGAGTAGCCGTAATATGGCACACCGTATCTCCGTTGTGCCTTACCACCAATGTGGCGAGGCACTTGTCACTATGTTGCCGTTGAGGTTGACAACTAGAACCTTTACAAGGGTGAAGCTCACTCCACAAGTTGGAGGGTCTTCACCAAATGCACCGAGCCGCCAAGACTCGATGCCCAAGGCCGGGGCACACACCACAACTCAATTGATGGCTCCCGGCAATATCTTCGTAGCTACCAAAGCTCCGAAGCAACAAGGTTGAGCCACACTCCACAATTGGAGGCTTCCAACAAATCCCGTAAGCCACCAAGACTCCGAGAAATCAAACCGTCTAGGGTACCAACGTGCCCTAGAGGAACAAGCTCTAGGGCACCAAAGTACCCAAGAGTAACAAGCTTCTCAACTTCACTTTCCACGAATCACCGTGGAGAACTCAAACCGATGCAACTAATGCAATGGCAAGAACACACTAAGTGAACAAGTTCTTCCACCCCGAATCCAACCAAAGCAACTAATGCTTGGGAGGGATTAAGGAGGAAGAACAAAGGAGAAACACCAAGAACTCCAAAGATCTAGATCCAAAGTGTTCCCCTCACTTAGAGGAGAAAACAACCGGTGGAATATGGATCTAAATCTCCTCTCTCTTTTTCCCTAAGAAATAGCACGAACTTGTGGGGAGAATGAGAGAGAGCCAAGCTTAAGAGGTCAACAATGGAGGAGGGAGAAATAGCTCAAGAGTTGGCAAGAAGGTTAGTTTATTTTTGGGGAAGAAGCCCCTTAAATAGGGGCTCCAAAAATGCGACCGTTTAGCTATTTCGTGTGCAGGAAAAAAGAAAAGGAGAGGGGAATCGCAGGGCAGGCCGGCCTGGCTGCCGGCCCAGGCCGGAGAGGAGGCCGGCCTGCCACCCGAGCTGCCCGGCCTGGGAGCCGGCCCAGGCCGGGGAAGGGACCGGCGGATGACTGGAGACGCGGGGCAGGCCGGTGACCACCCGGGTGGGCCGGCCTGGGAGCCGGCCCAGGCCGGGGAAGAGGCCGGGAGCCCACCCGACGCGGTCAGCCGACGAACCGGCCCAGGCCGGCGATCTGGCCGGGGCAATGCCCGAACGGGCCGGCCTGGGAGCCGGCCCAGGCCGGCGGTGAGGCCGGCTTCCCCTTTTTTTCTTTTTTCTTTTCTAATATTCTGTTTAGAAAACTACCGATACCGAAAACGCAATATCTTCCACATACGAACTCCGTTTTCGGTAATCTTGGACTCGTTGGAATCGTCACAACGAGCACTACAAGAATATGCACAGAAACATCATTGTTCAACAAGATATGGCAAAGCCAAATGGTGAGAGGTAAAACCCTTTTATTAAAACCCGGAAAACCATATCTTTTGCATATGACGTCCGAATAACACAAAACCACTTTTGTTGGAAAGGGGACGACAAATGCTTCCCAATAACATGTGAGAATATTGAAACCAAGCAAGGGAGATTTTGCTAAGAAATGGAAGAGTGAAACCTTCCGCATAGATGGACCGGCAAAATCTCCGACACCGAAAACTCAATAGGGAACACATATGAGAACCGTTTTCGGTGACCTTGGCTTGTCATGACAAGCACGACAAGCACCAATATCACACCACGATAAGAGCCAAATAGAAACCAATAAAGATGATGCCAAGGATGCAAAGGTTTGAGCTCTCTACGACCGATACGCTAAAGCTCACTTGAGAGCCCCTCTTGATAGTACGGTTACCTATCCTAAAACCCGGTCTCCCAACTACACCGCGAGACCGGTAAAATAGAAACCCTATCAAGATCATACCTTTGCCTTGCGCATTCCACATGAGCTAGATGATGACGATCTTGATCTACTCTCAAGTGGATCACCTTTCTTGATTTTGCTCCGCTTGGTGAAGACACGCATATTGCTCCCCCATACACTAAGATGGGAGAGGCATTCTTCGACATATCTTCACATGGCCTTTATCTTGATGATCACCACGTGACGCCATCCACCATGGACAACATAGGATCTTGATCACCAAATGATCTTCTTGTTCACATGCCTTAGTCTTGTATGTTGATCAACTTGCACTTAGCCTTGATCAACATATAGTCTTCTTCTTTTAGCCTTGACTCCAACATATGGAGTCAAAGCATTCCTTATGGACCAACACTGCAAATATAACTCAAAGCACACATTAGTCCATAGAGATTGTCATTAATTACCAAAACAACACATGGGGGGAACCATGCCCTTTCAGCGTTGGACATAACCAAACTCCGTCAAATAAATTTGCAATAACCCACACAAATATCAGAAAGGATTGTCAAAACAGAACCTTGAAACTTGTCTCACCTGATATAAACGCAGCGATCATTCTCCTTGAAAAATAAAATACACACAGCAGCTATGGTTTACACAGTGAGGACAAAAACATCAAAGGTAATAATTCCAAATAATGACTGGCGACCTGCAAAAAAATTCAAGTAAGCTAGCACAAACAATTTTGCAGCTAATAATTTAGCTTTCCATGTCATACTAACTAACATGTATTGGACACCCATTGTCAAAAACAATGTACTGGACACCCCAATGCAGTGTTAGTTAGTAGTTGTCATTCTTACATTTAAACACCTATATTACTCCATACATAGTGTACTGCACATCTCTTGTTGACTGAACATTGATGTATTCTACAAAGCCAAAAGCATATGCAAAGATAACCCCTTCTATGGACAATCATATAAGAATAGCAAAAGGTTTATCAATTAAACATTTTCCCAGTTTTGAAATGACTCTAAAAAATATACGAATGGAAACATATATTTGACTGGGTGCTATAGGGAAAAAGATCCAAATGATCATTGAAAAGGTGATAAATCTACAAAATTCAGAAAAGTCGAATTATTTCTCAATTTTAATTATAATACTTATTTAGAAAGGAGAGAACAAAAATACAGTCCAAATCGAAGCTTTGACGGGCACCAACTATAAGTGGATTCATCCAAATGCCGCAGGCTTCGATATTTAACTCAGATTAAAAAATGACTATGACTCATCCATATCTTCAGTTATCAGTTTATTTGAATATGATCTAGTAGAAACAGTATCACAACATGTTAAAGTAGAAACAAAATTGCTCTGTTTTTTCTCTAACAGCGACGATAATCATGGTTATCTGCTCCTAGACAGAACTTAACATACTTTCTCAAGCTGAATGGCAAAGCTGCAAAATGCTCCTATATAGAACTGATCATGCAGAAACCATGTGTATGCGATGACAACCAATCGCTGAACCTAAGCTTGTAAACTCTTCCGATTTCTGTACAGTTATTCAATGGATCTGTGTTTGGGATACTGTTCTTCCGATTTCTGTATAGTTAGGTCAAGAAGCTATCATTACAATTTCTGTGAACCTCTGGATGCTATGGCCGGAAGTTTCTTCAATTATATAAGAAAAAGCATATAATTGTTGACCTAAACAGGCCATCAAGAACCCTAATTTCGACTCCAGAGAGTCAGATAACCCAGGAGCTGCCAAAAAAAGCATCGCCGCGCATAAAAATTCCGTCCTCTCCGTCCGCTCGCAGATCAAGAATCCGTCAACGGGCTCACGCAAGAAGACCACCGAATCGGACAAATCGAAGCCGACCGGGTCCGCGAGTAGCCAAGGAGGATTACCTGAGAACGGAGGCGGGGATTTTGGCGCCAAGGGAACTCTGGAACCGCAGGAGGAGACGAAGATGATAAGCCTGGCGCCATCGAACTCTGTCCTGTCCATCTCCTCCATCTCGCCAGGAAATGGTTCGATCCAACAGAATACTAATTGGAAATTCAACATAAATACTGTATTATTCTTTTTGCGGGTCATCAAGTTCAAATGTCAGCTATGATTGAACAAAGTGCAAATAGGTTAAAAAATGAACTCTGCCGGATCATTGGCGGTTCAATTAAACGAAAGATAGGCAGGGCATTGAAGAAATAAATATACAGGCTGAACTGATAAAAAATCGTACTAAACAAATGGGTATCGTGGTAAAAATATGGCAGTTAACCTGCTTCAGAAATCGTGGAAGCATGGCTCGTAGTAACTGCTCAAGCACTTGCCTTCCACTTGATTCAATGGCTTCAACTGGTAGTGCTCGAAACGGAAATGGTATGTCGATCGTAACCTGAGAATCAACAAAACACGATGATCATGTTCAAGAACTTCCAACAAAATGCGAGGATACAACTGTGAATCATGCATGATAAGCTAACATAGAGTGCAGCCACACAATTCTGTGACGAAAGAACTTGCCTGTAATTACTTCTACCATATGGATTGTGCACACAAAATTTTTAGTTTATTTTTTAGATGCACCAATCTATTGAGTTAAATAAGTGCAGCGAGCAAACAATCCGAGAAAGTGATCACAGGCCTGACAGTGACAGCAACTGAAGCATGAAGATTAACCATGACAAAAACAGAACAAAAAAAACATGTTATATCCATCATCGTAAGAGAGAGTTTTCACTTGATCAAGTGTCACGCGCACACATTTGCAGTTCAATCTCGAAGCACAGTGGTATTCCACAGTCCACGTGATAAAGTATGCAGCACGAACCGTGCTATCTGACAATCTGACACTGAAACTAAATGTATTCTGAAGCTTCCAAAGGGGTGCAGAGAGAGAATTTGACCTGAGAACTTGTCGTTCTGCGCCTCCACGAGTGGCGAGCCCTCGAGCTTGCAGGAGAGGAGGTGGATGCAGCAGCCGTGGCGGTTGTGGTCGTCCTGGTCGACGCGGACAAGGAGGACGGGGCAGACCTCGAGCGCGAAGAAGCGGAAGCGGTAGACGTAGCAGCGGAAGGTGGAGTCGTCAACGCGCTCGATGCGCTCCGCGTCCAGCACCGAGGACTGGCTCGCCGGCAGGCCCATGTACTCCGCTGCGCACGCACACACATTCGAGGAGGTGAGCCTGGAGCTGGAGACGGCGGAAGAGGGTAAGGGAGATGAGGTAGGTATATACCGAGGGGGCGGGTGAGCTGCTGGACGGAGGCGGACTCGGAGCGGCGGGCGAGGAAGCGCGCCTTGGGAGCGGAGGACACGGCCGAGGAGAGGAGGCGCAGTCGACGACGGCGGCGGCCCGGGAGCGGCGGAGGGCGGCGGTGAGGGGCGGAAGCCGGGCGGAGCGAGATGCAGAAATAGCCTACCTCAACCACCGTCAGATCTGTGCGACGGCATCGCGAGTGCGACCGGACGACGGCACGGCGGGTGACGGCACGGCGGTTGCAGCTTCCCAGGTCGCGGCGGACCAAATCGTCGGCGGAAGCGGCGCGATGAAGCGGCGCGATGAGTAGCCCGCATCAGCGCGAGCTCGGCGAGGGAGATGACCGGGGAGGGACGGAGCAGGGAGGCGGAGCTGATGCTGCGTGGGGGAGGACGTGGTGGCTCGGTGAGGCGACGGCCGGCGGCGCAGAAGAGGAGGCGCAGGGGCAGGAGCGCACGCGAGGGATTGGGGGAGAAGCGACTCGGGAGAGGCGATGCGGGGATTGGACGCTAGGGTTTACTGCGGACGCGAAATGACGATTGTGCCCCGTGAGTTGGACGGAATTACGGGTCGTGCCACCGCTCGAAAAAACGGACGGCCACGATCGAATCAAGCGTCTATAGGACGGCTGAGGTGCTCTGAGCTCTGAGGAGGCCCGTAGCTCCCTCATGAAAGTATGCTTTAGATATGTAATAAATATTTAAAAAAATTAAGTTGTACTTTACTTAATTTTTTCACATATATGTATCATTTAATATAAAATTTAGTACACTTACTCATGTCACCTAGAAATGATCATGGAGAAACTTTTCTAAATATGAAGCAAAATTTTCATTTGGATACACTTTTGGTATTGCTAAACATAAATAACATTTGGTCATATTAATTATGTTAGTTATCAAAGTTTTAGTCTGGTAGAATATGAGAACATATCTTGTTAAACGAAAGTAATTTATAAATAAAAGAGGTGGACAAATAATACAAAATCACAATCCTATACCCAGGTAAATTGGTGGCACCTAAGTATTATATGAGTGGTGTGTGTGTTTAATCCTTGTAGAAGACTCTAGAGCATACATGTCTAATGAATTATTATAAAGAAGGTTCATTTAGCACATTTTTAACTTGTCTTTATATAAATAGAGATTTGAAATTGTATGTGCACGAGATGTCTACTGTTTCGATAAAGAGAGAAGTTCAAGATGAATACCTACACATATTTGGATGTGGGGTCGGATCGCTTCTTTTCAAGTATTTGGACATTCATATTCATTACCATCTATACTATATATAAAAGAAGGACGATTTCTCGGCTCCTCAGCGATCGGCGACTGTTCACAGCTACAGTATGCACTGTAGCGCTACAGTAGCTACAGTGCCGGGGCGATCCCCGTCCGTCCGGCGACGATCCGACGGCCAGCGGGAGGCGTCGACGATGCTTTTGCACAAACGCCCCTGTGGAAAACGGAAATCGAACCCGCAGTCCACGTTTCAACGTGCGGAGGGACCGAATTGCGAATTCCGGAAAACAGGCGGACTTTTTTGTAAAACTTCCGCAGACCCCCCCTCCCTCCCTCTCTCTCCCGCGCGGCGGCGATGCCGCCGACGCCGCCGACGCGCTGCGCGGCCACCCCGCTGCTCCTCGCTCGAATCCAACCAGACCGGGAGCTCCGCCGCCGCGCCCTTTCCCGCCTCGCCGCGGATCAGCTGCCGTTAAGCCGCGTCGTTGCCGGAATCACCGCCGCCACGCCCCCTGCCGTCCGCGGCGTCTGCGCGCCGCCTCCCCGCTCCGGTGGCCCAAAATGGGCGGCGCCACCACCTGCGGCCACCCCGCGCCGAGCCGCATCCAGCGCGTCCAGCGTCGCGGTGGCGCCGCCTGGCCATGGTCATCGTTGCCGCCGCGTGACCGGCCGCCGTCGACGCTATCGTGACGTCGACAGTGGGCTTGGGCCGCAGAGATGGGCTCCGGCCAGTTTTTTTTTCCCTTTTCCTTTTTCCATCTTTTTTCTTTTTCTGAATCTTTTTGAACTGTTCAAACACATATCCAAAACAATTGAAACCTAATTCTACAAGTTTGGAAAAAATGATTAGGTAAATTTTCTTTTTCCGAATCTTTTGAACTTTTAAAACACATATCCAAAACAATTGAGACCAAATTCTATAAATTTGAAAAAAAAAGAAAATATTAGGTAAATTTCCAAATGAAATAAGACCAGATTCCACAAATTTAAAAAAAATCACTACATTTGTTCTATTAGATAAATAATTTCACAAAATGAAAATTCATTTACCCTAATTATGGCTTGATTCCGGAGTGAATTTAACAAATACAAATAACTTTAAACAGAAAATGTTTGCTCATATACAAAAATAGCCACCGCATTTAAAAAAAAAGAGTTAAAATCATTTGCTCTAACTGTGGCTGTATTCAAAAAAAAAAAAAATGCTTGGGTAAATTTCCAAATGAAATGAGACCAAAATAGTCACTACATTTGAAACAAATGTTTCAAAAAAAAGTTAAATTCATTTGCTTCTAACTATGGATGTATTAAAAAAAAGGTCTGATTAATAATCACTGTAATTGAAAAAAAAAGATTAGGTAAATTTCCAAATGAAATAGGACCAGATTCCACAATTTTGTAAAAAAAACGAAACAAAACAAAATAGTCCCTACATTTCGCATTAAAAAAAAAGAGTTAAATTCATTTGCTCCGACTATGCCTGTATTAGATAAAAAAATGATTAGGTAAATTCCCAAATGAAATGAGACCACAATAGTCACTACATTCTAAAACAAATGATTGATTAGAAAATTTCTTTCATAAAATGCAAAATCATTTACTCTAATTATGGCTTGCTTCTAAATTGAATTCAAAAAATACAAATAGCTTCAAGGAAAAAATGTTTGCTTACATACATTTTCAAACCAAAAGAAACCAAATTCCATAGATTTGTAAAGAAAACAGAATAGCCACTAATTTTTGGGAAAAAAATGATTAGATCAGTATTTCAACAAATGCAAAGGCATTTGCTCTAACTATGGCTGTATTTAAAAAAAAGGTCTGATTAATTGTCACTGTAATTGAAAAAAAATGATTAGGTTAATTTTCAAAATAGCCACCACATTGAACAAATGTTTGATTAGATACATAATTTGACAAAATGCACATTCATTTACTCTAATTATGGCTTGATTCCAAAATGAATTTAATAAAAAATATTTGCTTATATACATTTCCAAATAAAATGAAACCAAATTGCACAAATTTGTGAACAAAATAGCCACCGCATTTAAAAAAAAGAGTTAAATTCATTTGCTCTAACTATGGCTGTATTCAAAAAAAAATGATTGGGTAAATTTCCAAATGAAATGAGACCAAAATAGTCACTACATTTGAAAACAAATGTTTGATTACATAGATAATTGGACACAATGCAAATTCATTTACTCCAATTATGGCTTGATTCCAAATTAATTTAATAAATACAAATAACTACATTTGAAAACAAATGTTTGATTACATAGATAATTTGACACAATGCAAATTCATTTACTCCAAATTATGGCTTGATTCTAAAATTAATTTAATAAATACAAATAACTTCAAACAAATGCATAAAAATACTCACACAAAAAAACTACATAATTGCAAACACTTCCAGATCAAATGCAAAGAAAATCCACAAAAATATAAAAAGGAATATGTTCGAAAAAAAATTAACTACATAAATATTTAAGAAAGAATGCAAATTCAGTTCCTCCGCGCTAATTTCCATCCAATAATACTTCACACTACAAAGTCCGGAAAATTTTATCAAATTTTATCCCGCATGCGCGGCATGTAAGGTTGAACATTTCTAAAAATTTCAGTGCCTTTCAGATCTAAGCATTAATAAAAAAAAACAATTCGTAAACGAACAACTTTCAACAACTTCGAAATTTAAACAATTTGTAAATATAGACTTCTCTTTTCATATTTACATATAATCAAATCTACATAAATTTTGCATGCGTAGAGCTTTACAATTGAATTTATCACATCACGGTATTCAAAAAATATGACAAACATATCAAAATTTACACACAAAAAATAAGCGTTTACTACTTATGTCATATGAACAAACTTCAAAATTTTCAACAGCATCCGAAACTGAGCATTTGAAAAAAAAAGTGCTAATAGCTTCCCACTTTCATCAATTATTGAAATTCAAACAAATTATAAATCAATATCTCTAAATATATCCAGGGGAAAACATGAGTAACATATCAAAACAATCAAGATACTACATGCAAACAAGTTATGATGAAGGAAAAAAGATGGAATACTCAAATTTTGTCACCATTTAGAGGTAATTCAAAAGCATTTCTCCCGAATTCAATTGAATATTGACTCCGAAATACAAACATGTTCGGACATTTCGAACTTCTAAATGTTTGCACATTCTACAAAATTAACAAAAATTACTCACAAAAATGCTACCTATTCACAGCAAAATGAAAAAAAACATAATTGGAAAAAAAGAAGATGAAAACTTCGAAATTTTGAACGACTTCCAAATATAAACATATGAAAAACAAAAAAAAAACAAAACGAATAGCTTCCCACTTTCACCAGTTTTGAAAAATCAAACAAACTATAATTTAATATCTCCAAATATATCCGTTGGAAAAAAAGGGAATATATCAAAACAACCAGAAAAATACTCCCTCCGTTCCACAATATAAGATGTTTTAGCATTTCTCTTTCCATCCGTATGTAGACATGTTTTAGTAACCTTACACTAAAACATGTCTACATACGGATGGAAAGAGAAATGCTAAAACATCATATATTTAGGAACGGAGGGAGTACATACAAACTACTTATGCCAGAGAATTTTTTTGGATTATTCAAATTTTGTCACCATTTGGAGGTAATTCAAATGCATAATTTTCTAATTTCAAATTAATATTGTCGATGAAATACAACCATGTCCAAACATTTCGAACTACTAAATATTTGCATATTATGCAAAACATATAAAAAATGCTCACAAAAAAAAACTACATAATCATATCAAAACAAAAACAATACTCCGATATTCCATAAAATATGTCGAAAATGCTCAACAAAAAAAATATGCTATGTACTTATACCCAAAAAAAAAATTTCTGAACATTTCAATTTCGCCAATATTTCGACACCACACGAATAAACTTTGCCCAAATATGAAATCAAATCCAAATGGATTTTCCTAAGTTCAATTAAATACTGACGTTGAAATAAAAACATGCCTGAACATTCTAAACCACTAAATATTTAAATATTATACAATATATATCAAAACAATGCTCACAAAAAAAAATGCTACCTATTCACAACAAAATAGAAACATGTTTGAGCATTCCAATTTCTCCACATTTTAATGAACAAAAATATATATATA
>QRDG01000135.1:606659-778487 GCA_012064385.1 Puccinellia tenuiflora | reverse complement strand
CCACGTGGCCAGATTCCTTGGCCACGTGGGACCCACCACTTTGGCTCTCGTGGCTCCGTTGCCGTCGATCTTTCTTCCGAGCTTCCTTGTGACCTAAAACGACTATAAAAATAGTCCCCCCGACGTTTTCCAGAGGGGAGCGCCGCCGAAACACAGAAATCACGAAACAGAGACCTGGAGCTGCAGATTGGAGGGGGAAAACTTCGGCAGGGCGCTGCCGGGGTGGTCTGCATCTCCACCACCTCCATGATGAAGAGGGAGTAGTCCTCCTCAGGGCTGAGGGATCATGCCAGTAGCTATGTGGTTCATCTCTCTCTCCCATGGTGTGATCTTTATGTGATCATGAGCTTTGTAATCTAGTTGAATCCATAGATGTTAATCTTCATTATCTTATGAATTATGCTACTCAAGTGGTTTTAATAATGTAATATCCGGAGTCACCTTTGTCCCATGGTGCGAAGTTGACAGTGTGCACACCGTATGTGGCTCTTAGGCTAAAGATTACAGGAATACTTATCATGAGTTATTATTTGTGTAGGATGTCTCTATGAATTGTGGTGTTTGTCTAGTACTATTTTAGGGCGCTCAAGTTGACAGTGTGGGGTTCCCTAGATGTGGAATGCGACTTTAAGGTGTTCTTTTATAGCCCTACGCAATGGATTGGTGTTTGTTATCCAACCGGAGGATAGTTCGGGGTAGCATAGTGAAGAGGAAATATTTATGTATTCAATTATATTATTATTGTTGAGAGTGTCCACTAGTGAAAGTATGATCCCTAGGCCTTATTTCTAAGCATTGATACACCGTTTTTAATCACTTTCGTCACTTGTTTGCTTGCTGCCATTTTTATCACAGAATTACAAAATCACCTTTTACCATCCATATCACTTGCATTTTACTATCTCTTCGTCGAAACAGTGCACCTATACAATTAGCCATTGTATTAGGTGTGTTGGGGACACAAGAGACTTCTTATATCTTAATTGCAGGGTTGCTTGAGAGAGAATACATTCAACCTCTACCTCCCGTGGATTCGTTAAACCTTGGATTACTCACTTAAGGGAAATTTGCTGCTGTCCTACAAATCTCTGCACTTGGAGGCCCAACAAGTCAACAAGAATAGAAGCGTGTAGTAGACATCACTTGCTGTCTAAAAATTTCAGAAAAATATAAAATTCAGAGATTTTTTTTCAATTTTCGAACAGTGAAGGACAGAAATCTGTTTCTGGACAGCAAAACAACACCTCGCACTTTCAATGCATTAGAGGCTAAACTTGGCACAAAAAAATAAAATAAAAAGATACAATGAAGTTGCTACAGAGGCAACAACTTCAAGACTCAAGAAAAGTAAAAAAGCAAACTGAAAGTAAAAGATGGGTTGCCTCCCAACAAGCGCTTTTCTTTAACGCCTTTTATCTAGGCGCAATGCCAAATATCAAGTTTTTTCAAAATCGAGGGAATCATCATTCTTCAAATGAACATTAGAAAATTTATCATAAATGCATTGGATATTATCAATATACGGCTGAGAATCACCCTTCTCATTTCTCTTTGGTTGACTACTCTCATCAAATAGATTTTGAGGAGCAATCCAACCAAAATTGTCTTCCAAAGCATCGGATATCCCTAGGAGTTTAAATGGTGTAGCAATATCAACTTTTTCCTCAATCTCAGTTTTGCGAGCGTACTTCCTTAAATTTTCATCCCTAACATCCAAAGAGTAATAAATATTAGGATATGAACCAAGAGCACCATAACGAGCAAATATTTTCCTAGCTTCCTTAACTATATCATCAAATTCATGGAGAAGAGTTTCTAACACAAAATCTTTTTCCTTTCCTCTCTCCATGCTATCAAGCTTAATAAACATTTGTTGTAATATAGGATTTAAATTAGCAAACCTCTTCTCAAGATGAGCTACCAAACAAGATATAGCAGAATCATAACTATTAGTTAGCTCTACTATTGACCTTTTATCATGAGTATAGAGTTTGCTAACGAAAGTGAGGAATTCTTCAATATTATCCTTTCCAACAACATCCCCACTTCCTACCTTAACATCTTTCATACCAAACTTAGGAGAAAACATGGCTACTAGATAAAAGATAAACAAAACAGTAATAAAGATTACACAATTTTTTTGGGTACGTTTAAAATTTTGCAACAGGAAAAATAAGCTAACGAGAAATAAAACAAGCAAGACAAAAACAAAGTAAAGTGATTGAGAGTGTGAGACTCCCCTTGCTGTAGCTCCAAGGTCCCCGGCAACGGCGCCAGAAAAGAGCTTGATTTCTACTGATAAAGAGTTGGGTGGTGCCCCAAGAGTTGGAGATGTAGCAAGCAGCAGTTTTCCCTCGATAACGAACCGAGGTTTATCGAACCAGTAGGACCATGAAATCAACAACAAATTGAATGTTGAAGATCTCTGACGCTTAATCTTCAACAGACGTGGACCTGCACAACCTCAACCAAAATCCTTTGCCCCCAACGGCGGAAAGGTTGTCAATCTTTCCGGTCTCACAGAAAACAATGCGGTTAATTGTATAGTGAAATAGATGAATTTTGAAAATGGACCAGAGGAGCAATGATGATGAAAAGTGATGAATAAAGGTTGCAATCAATGTAAAAAGATGGACCGGGGGCCATGGGTTCACTAGTGGAGTCTCTCGAGTAAATAGAATATTCATATGATGGGTAACCAAATTACAACTGGACAATTGACAAGATTATAACACAAACTTAATCTAGCTATGACAAAGAGAACATGATAATATTTAATTAGGTGATATGTCGCAAACGTATCTACTTTTCCAAACACTTTGCTATTGTTTTGCCTCTAATTATTAATGAATTTGTTTGGAACTAACCCAAACTGACGTTGTTTTCAGCAGAATTGCATTTGGTGTCTTTCTTTTGTGCAGGGTTCAGAAGTTCACGGAAAATTCCAGAAAAATCAGAAAAAGTATTTTTGAGGGAAAAGAGCCACGGAGCCAGAAGACCGCGAAAGGGGGCCACCCCAGGAGCAGGGGCGGGTCCCACCCGCGGGTGGGGTCCAGGCCGCGGCAGGGGGCCGCTCCTGCCCCTGGGACCTCATCTCTCGACCCCCTTCGCTTATAAGCTTCCTCTCGACCTAAAACGACGAGCCCCCGAACACTTTTTCCAGAAACCTTACGGAGCTCCGCCGCCATCACGAACCCTAAATTCGGGGTCCAGGATCGCTGTTCCGGCACCCTGCAGGAGTGGAGATCGCCGCCATCGTCACCGCCAACGCCTCTCCATCAACCATCCATGTCGTCCCCCTCCATGTGTGAGTAGTTCCCTGCTGTAGGCAAGGGGATGGAAGGGATTGAATAAGATTGCTCATGTAATTTGATGCCAAATTGTTAGGGCATGATGCCTAGTATCCTCTATTTGTGTTAATCATCGTTGGTGCAACTAGTTATGCTTAATGCTTGTCACTTTGGGCCCGGGTGCCATGTTTTCAGATCTGAACACTTATGTTTGCAATGAGTATAATTGTTGTTTGGATCCTATCTACTAGTTGTATGGACTAGTTGTCAACCGGAACCGGAGACCCCGAGTGACAGAAACGGGGATATCGATGGGAATGGTTGGCAACTCGAGGGTTACATGTATTCATTGTGTGTTAATGCTTTGATCCGGTGTTATATTAAAAGGAACACCTTAATTGCCATTTGTTCCTTAATTGGCCCGGCTGAAACCGGATGGCAGGACAAAAGATGCCGTGCAAGTTCTTATTGTAAGCACGTACGGCTAAATTAGGAATACATGCCTATGACTTGTTGATACTTGGATGCTATTTATATATTTATTTGCTTCATGCTTAGTTATGTTCATTTTGTGAGCTATCTTATTCATGCAACACCCGTCTATCTGTCCCTATGCCTACGGTGTTTTAATCCTGCTGTTTACAATTATTACTTTTACCGTCATCATTGCTGTCTTTATTTTATTACCGCTGTTACTATTCTACTGCTGCCATCAAATCACTGTTACTATTGATAAACTGCTTCAAGAGAAATCCTTTTCAGGTGTGGTTGAATTGACAACTCAACTGCTAAGACTTATAAATATTCTTTGGCTCCCCTTGTGTCGAATCAATAAATTAGGGTCAAACTACCCGCGAAGACTGTTGCGATCCCCTACACTTGTGGGTCATCAAGTCTATTTTCTGGCGCTGTTGCTGGGGAGCATAGCTCTATTTATAAGTTCACCTAGGAGTTTTTCTATCTGCTGTAATTTACTCTTCATCATGAAGGGTAAGCGAGATCCTAAGTTTCCAATACTACCTTCCACCACAAGGAAAGGTACTACTCTGAACTCTAAAGCTACTCTTGATTCACCTATTGTTTTAATTCAACTTGTTACACCACCTGTGAACACTCGTCCTATTGTTGATGCTTTGCTTTCTAAGTCCACTACTGCTTCTGATAAATTTGATGATGCTTCTTCTATGCTTGATGATGCTGGTTCTTTAGGCCCCTTTTTAGAATTTCTTGTCACTAGGTCTAAAGAAATTACAATGCCCAATGAAAATCTTACTACACCTGTTAGCTCTCCTAATCCATATAATTATGAGAGTTGGTATCCTGATGATTCCTACATTGATGTTAATGATGAGTTTATTAGACAATATATGGATTGTTCTGCTTCTAAAGATCCTGATGCTGTGAGGAAATTGCTTGAAAAGCATGCTATTAAGAATTATTTTACACCTAATCCTGAGTTTGCTACCTCTCCCATATGCATTAAAGATGATGATTTTAATTTCTCTGTTGATCTTTCACTCATATCTAATGTTGAATCTAATCCTTTTTGTGGAACTAAGGATGACAATGCTGTAGAACACATGAATAAATTAGCATCGCTTAGCCTTCTATTTTCTGATGATAAAAGATACAGCGTTACTATTTAGTAAAGTTGTTTCCTTTCTCATTAAAAGATGATGCCAAAGTGTGGTATAATGCTTTACCTTATGGATCCACAAAAAGCCCTCATGAATTGCTTGATGTTTTCTTTGCAAAATATTTTCCCGCTCACATGCAGCATGAGGCTTTGCAGATAATTTTCAATTTTAGACAATTGGAGGATGAGCATCTCCCTAAAGCTTGGGGGAGATTCGGATCATTACTCAGGGCTCAGCCAGGGCATGATATTCCGAAGAATGAACTCCTTGATATATTTTATAATGGACTAACTATTGAGTCTAGGACATACCTAGATAGTTGTGCTGGTTGTGTTTTCAGGAAAAGGACTGTAGATGAAGATGAAGAACTAATGGATAATATTGCCAAAAATCATGATGAATGGAGCATTCCTGAACCTCCTCCATAACCAACTCCGAAGAAAAGGGGAGTGCTCTTCCTAAACCCAGAAGATATGCAAGAAGCCAAAAGATCTATTAAGGAAAAAGGTATTAGAGCTGAAGATGTGAAGAATTTACCTCCAATTGAAACTTTATGTGAGCCTACCACTCACCCACCTATGGTAGAGGTACACTCTCTTCATAATTTTACTGTTAATGATATTCCTTATAGTAAGCCTCCTAGTCAGTGTTTGGATGAACTTGATAACTTTATTGTTAAACAAACTCATTTTAATATGCAAATTCAAGAACAATTAAATGATAACACTCTGGTTATTAAAAATTTGCATTCTGTCTTGGAGAAAACTGCTAATGATGTCAAAGGTCTTGTTAAGCATTTTCATATGGTTCAAACTCAAATTGAACAAATTACTAAGTGCAAAAAGACTTGCTTGCTGGAATTCCTACACAAAGTAATAAACAAACTTGTGGTGTTTTAACTAGAGGAGGTATCTCTACTCAAGATCCTCTTTATCCTGAGGGACATCCTAAAAGAATTGAACAAGAATCTCAACTGGTTGAAAATAATATTACTAGTTCCCCTAAAAAGAAAAAAAAAGAAACATAAAGAATTAGGAGAAGCTAGTAATATGGAACTTGATAAAGAACCTACAAGTAATAATCCTAATGCTGTCTCTAATTCAGATGCTGAAACTGAAAGTGGTAATGAGCATGATAATGATACTAATGAACCTGAAGAACAGGAGGAGGAGACTGCACCTCCTGTTGCTAAAAAACATGGTAAAGAGAGAGAGCCATGGGTGCAAAAACCCATGCCTTTTCCATCTAAATCTCAGAAGGCTAAGGAAGAAGAACACTATAATAAATTCTGTGAATGGATGAAGCCCCTCCTTTTGCAAATTCCTTTGACATATGCTATTAAGTTGCCTCCCTATTCAAAATATATGAAAGACATTGTTACTAATAAAAGAAAAATCCCTAATGAAGAAATCTCCACTATGCTTGCTAATTACTCTTTCCATGGCAAGATTCCTAAAAAGCTTGGTGATCCAGGTATACCTACTATTCCTTGCTCCATTAAAAATAATTATGTTAGAACTGCTTTATGTGATCTTGGTGCAGGAGTTAGTGTTATGCCATTTTCTCTTTATAAGAGACTTTTATCAAATAAGCTTATTCCTACTGATATTTCCCTTCAAATGGCTGATAAGTACACTGCTGTGCCCATTGGTATCTGTGATGATGTTCATGTTAAAGTTGCTAATTGTTTAATCCTAACTGACTTCGTGGTATTGGAAATGCCTGAAGATGATAATATGTCTATTATTCTTGGGAGACCTTTTCTTAATACTGCAGGGGCTGTTATTGATTGCAATAAAGGAAAAGTTACTTTTAACGTTGATGATAAAGAACACACGGTGTACTTTCCAAAGAAGATCAATACCAAAATTGGTTTGAACTCCATTGAGAATATTGAATCCATCAAGATTGGAACTATTGATTGTCCTATTCATACACGTTCAAGAAAATATGAAACTCTCATGATTGGGACAATTCCTATTCAATATGAGGTAACTTGATTGTCTGTTGGATATTGAATAATTTATGTCAAATAAATTTGGTGTGGTAGCAAGACTTGATCAACCTTGCTAACAAACCAACTTTAGCAACATAAAGATATCAAGATTCATTAAATCTTCTTCTTTTGTTCATCTTTAGTTTTTCTGTAATTTTTATTTCTTGATTAGTTTGTCCCTTTTAAATGTCAAATTCCTGTTTTATTAGCTTAATTTTAATCTCTTATATAAGTTCTTCGGCAAAAGTTGTCGAAAAATTCTAGAAAATTAACACGATTTTTATCTTTTGAAATGAGCCACAGAAGTGGCTGGGGCTGACCCGGGGGACCCCCATGGGCAGGGGCGGGTCCCACTCACGGGTGGCACCCAGGCCGCGGCCAAGGGCCGTCCCTGCCCTATGGAGGGCCCCACCAGGTGAGTCTCCTCTCTCTCTCTCATTCGAAAAGAAACACTTCCCCATTGCTCAAACCCGAGTGTTTGCTTTTGAGTGCTGGGATTTTCGATCTCTTTGTTCAACCCATTATTTTTGCTGAAAATTGGAGCAATTCCTCTCCGGTATGTGACTCCTTCACCCCTCCAATTAGAATCTTGAATGGTTTTGTATAAGTTGAGTATTTTGCTGTTGTTTATGACTTTGAATATGAACTTGCATGCTTGATTTGTAGCTTGTTAGATGGATTTGATGCATGTACTAGTTGATATTAAGTTGTAGGAATAGTCTAATGCACTTCCTATATTTTATTTTCAAGTTTTATGAGGTTTGTTGAAAAATTTCAGAAAAGGAAGAACATGCCTAAGTTCAATTTAGGTGGGATCTTTAAGAAGAAGGAGCCCTCTTCTCGTCGAGAAACGAGAGGGTCAAGTTCTAATGCACCAATGAGGCCTTCATATGATGAAGATTTGGAGCCACTTGGTGTTATTGTGCTTGCTCGAGAGACGGATGTGCGTTCATCGGTATACCCATGTTATGAATTTCTACAAGCTGCAGGTATACACAATGAATTTACTAGTCTTGTCACTAATGCATCATTGACAAATATTGTATTAGTGGAGAGGCCCCAATATCTTAAGCTCACTAACATCTTTGTGCAAAGCTTTAATTTCAATGATGATCCATATCACCCTAGTGTGGAGTTCATGCTATATGAGCGACCTTGTAGAATGCCTTTGTCTGAGTTTTGCAGTGCTTTAGGAGTGAGGAACTCGGGGCTCACAGGCAAGATGAACACGCAGCCCCAGTACCTCAAGGAGCTCTATGCCGGAATCTATCATGATGATTGGAGAGACTCTACGCGTGCAAAATTTGGGAGCATTCAGTTTCCAGCTGTGAGGTATTTGGGCTATGTCATTGCTCATTGTATCCTTCCCCGGGATAACACGAGTAACATGACTAGTCTTTATCTTGCTATTCTTGCCGCCGCTATTAATTGTGATGAAGCTCATAACATTGGCGCTCTTATCGCTCGTCGTCTTAGCACTAACAAGGTTAGAGGGCCTATTTATGGAGGCATTATTGCTTCGATCATGCTTGCTACTACCATGCTTCCTCCTAGAGAGGATGATCTAGAGTTGGATTTTATTAGGCTTAATCTTGCTGCAATGAAAACTCACCACTATGTCACTTATGATTCCACTTTGGAGAATTTGCAGTACAGGTTATTATTTTGTTTTGATCTGGATAACCCACGCTTTGTGAGATTACCTGCTCCTGCTTTGTTTGACACTATTGCTAGGGACGGATATTCATTTCCCGAGGAGGTGCTAGATGAGTACCTCGCATCATTAGTCCCTGAGGAGGAACCGGAGGAGGAGCCACATGATATGCAGTGGCAGCCACAGACGGGCGCTAACTGGGGCGTGCCACCACCATGGTAGATGAGCCCTGATACGTCCATTTTGAATCACTATTTTACATCATAATTCATTGATATATTTCATATTATGATGCAATACTTATGTTATTTTCTCTTATTTTGCATGTTTGGCAATTATTGGGGATGGATCTGCCGGAGCCGGAAATCAGCTGAAAAAGTACCTGTCAAGATTCCTGACGTAGGAAGCTCAGAAAATTCCAGAAAAATTATGAAGTCAATATTTTGAGGAATAAGTCATGGAGCCGAAAGGGGGCACGAAGTGGAACTCCAGGGGGCAGGGGCGGCCTGCACCCGCGGGCCCACCCTTGGCCGTGGAAGGGGCCCGCCCCTGGCCCCTGTGGCCCCCCTCCGGCTCCCCTTCGGCGTATTACTCACCCCTAACCTAAAAACATCGGGGGCATCGACGAGGAATTTTTCTGCCGCCTCCACGAGGCGGAAACAAGACAGAGAAAAGAAGGGCTCCGGTAGGGAGAAATTTGCCGGGGAATTTCCCTCCCGGAGGGGGGAATCGCCGCCATCGTCATCGCCATCACGCCAAGCATCATCGGGATCATCATCAACATCATCTCCACCATCAGCACCATCATCACCGCCGTCATCCCATCTCATCTCGCTGTAACAATTATCATTGTGTTGCTATTAGTTCATCGGAATCGTATCCCGGGCGTTAATTACCACTTGTAGTTGATGTTTCAGAGTTTTATCGGTGAATTATCGTTACAATCAAATTGTTGCCCATATTCATATCACCTCTGATCATGATCTATATGATGTCTTGTGAAGTTCGTTTGGTTCTTGAGGACATGGGGAAAGCCTAGTTGCTAGTAATTGCATAATGTTGAGTAATATTTAATGGTTTGATTTATGTTGTGGTGTTATTCCTCTAGTGGTATCGTGTGAACGTCGACTACATGATACTTCACCTTTCAAAGGGCCTAGGGGTATGCATAGTGTATTTAGTTTGCTTATGGTAGGGTTGCAGGAGTGACAGAAACCTAAACCCCAATTTGTGAACTAGTGCACTAGGGAGTGTAGGGTCTCGGAGTTTAAGGCTGTGGTTAGATTTTTATCTTAATTACTTTCTTGTAGTTGCGGATGCTTGCAAGGGGTTTAATCACAAGTATGTATTTGTCCAAGTAAGGGCGGTGCATTAGCATAGGTCCACCCACACATCACTTTATCAAAACATTGAAGGTTAATCACCGGCGTGCAATGAAACTGGCTAGGCAGAAACTCCCATGTGTCCTCGAGAACGTTTTAATCTTCATAAGTAACACAACCGGCCTGTCCTTTGAGCTTAAAAGGATTGGGCTATTTGCTGCAATTATCGTAGCACTCTTTTATTTACTTGTTCTTTATTTGTTCATTAAATCAAAAATCCAAAAACATTTCTCTTTTAGTGCTTGTAGTGAAACCTTGCTGAAAACCACTTGTCAACACCTTCTGCTCCTCGTTGGGTTCGACACTCTTTACTTATCAAAAGGACTACGATAGATCCCCTATACTTGTGGGTCATCAAGCCCCACTTAGGCCAAAAGCCTAAGCTTGGGGGAGTACGTATCTCTCACCGACACCTTTTTACTATGTTCACTTAAATGCTTTATGTCGGTGTGTTCATCATTCCTTTGTGTATCCATTAGTGTGTTCCTTTTAGTTTCTTTTCGCTCTTTTCAAGTTGCTTAGTCGCCTTAGTTGTTTTTGTTTATTAATCAAAAACCCAAAAAGATTTCCTCTTTGTTTGCCTCTTCTTTCTCATAATTAAAAAAGACCAAAAATATTTTCTTTTGTTTCTTGTTCGTTTATTTTCTACTTCGTTTTTAGTCGCTTCTTCCCAAATTGAAAACAGCAAAAAGATTTATCTTCTAGTTTTGCGCTAAAAACACAAAAATATTTTCTCTTCTTCGTCTTGTAGTTGTTTCAGAGTTCACCCCGTGTTTGTGACGACACTTGCACATTTTTATTATTTCCACATCTTTCGGTTGTGCAAGCGTCTATGCAATAATGATGATACTTGGCGACACGGATTTGATGAGGAAATTTGGTCTGAACTCTATTTGTTTTCATTTTTGTACAGATGCTTATCCTCATGCTCATGTTTTAGTTTGCTATGGTAGAATATTGCGTAGATGATATTACTTATTTTTTATGAATTCCCATGCTTAGCCTCAATTTGTTAAGAGTGTATAATTTGTCATGTAGACGTGAGCATGTTTTGCATTGTTTATAATATGGTATGGTGAAGTGAGATCCTCCTCCAAAAGATTTATTTGGATTGACTTGGCACATGTTCACACATGTAAAAGACTAAAAATAAAGTCTGTGAAGCCTTGACGGTTTATTGTGTTTACAATTGTAGTATCACTCTTATGCTTTATTCATTGATTGATTTTGTCGCAAGCATGATTATGACAGTATTGCTCTTGATCGGTCGCTCCCGAGTCTTTTGCTAGCCTCCATTTGCACTGGGTGTAATTGTCCATCCGTGCATCCATTTTCCTTAAGCCAAAGTATTCCATTTGAGTCCACTAGATCTTCCTACGTATGGTATTTCACCGCCATTCCAAGTAAATTTGTCATGTGCTACCTTTAAATCATTCATGCTTCCTTCTATGTCTCTGTTTTTAGCTCATGAGGAAGCAGTAGAGGGCTAGATATAACTTGTGACAAGCGAGGTCATTTCCCCCCCTTTCACCCGGTGTTGATGGATTACGTCTTCACTTGAATCAAGCCGAGAACAGCTTAAGCAAAATATAAATATAACTCACCATTCTCCTCCGCGCAATGCAAAATCTGAGAAATCAGCTCAAACATTGGACAGTGGTGAAACCAAGGAGAAAGAGGAGCGTACTTGCTCCTCTAAAGAACCAGCTGCTCTCACAAGTCTAAAAGCCTTGCTTGTTATGAGGGACTAGATAGCCTCTCTGTTGTGAAATCGTCGATGAAAGCATGCATCTCTCAAAACTGTTTTACTTCTGCTTATAAAAATAAAAAGCTCTAGCACATGATTAATCCCTGCTTCCCTCTGCGAAGGGCCTTCCTTTTATATATTAATGTTGAGTCATCACCCTTCTTTGAGCACCATCTTATAGAGCATTGCTGTCATTATGATTATAACGTGCTTTGTCCCAAAGTTTTAATGATTGGAGCATGATTGAGATACTTCTCAATTCTGATAACTTTACATCTAGTCACCGTTTAATGTCTCAAGAGATGCCCGGCATTTATGTTTTGCCCCACAAAAGGGGCAAGCGAGAGATCACTTTACCATGCCTAGTTATATGCATTGCATCGGTGCTATTTGTTTGCATGTTTAAATTATTACTTGTTAGCAAATTGTGTGATTTGCATAAGTCTACATGATTGCTTTAGTTCTATTGTTTTGTAACTTCTCTCTTGTGCTTATTAAAATACTGATCATGGTTTAAACTTCTATGCTCTAAATGAAGCAAATGTGTTTGTCAAAGTTTCTTTTATCGTGTCCAGTTTGTCAACTGAATTGCTTGAGGACAAGCAATAAGCTAAGCTTGGGGGAGCTGATACGTCGCAAACGTATCTACTTTTCCAAACACTTTGCTATTGTTTTGCCTTTGATTATTAATGAATTTGTTTGGAACTAACCCGAACTGACGCTGTTTTCAGCAGAATTGCATTTGGTGTCTTTCTTTTGTGCAGGGTTCAGAAGTTCGCGGAAAATTTCAGAAAAATCAGAAAAAGTATTTTTGAGGGAAAAGAGCCACGGAGCCAGAAGACCGCGAAGGGGGGCCACCCCAGGAGCAGGGGCGGGTCCCACCCGCGGGTGGGGTCCAGGCTGCGGCAGGGGGCCGCCCCTGCCCCTGGGACCTCGTCTCTCGACCCCCCTTCGCTTATAAGCTTCCTCTCGACCTAAAACGACGAGCCCCCGAACACTTTTTCCAGAAACCTTATGGAGCTCCGCCGCCATCACGAACCCTAAATTCGAGGTCCAGGATCGCTGTTCCGGCACCCTGCCGGAGTGGAGATCGCCGCCATCGTCACCGCCAACGCCTCTCCATCAACCATCCATGTCGTCCCCCTCCATGTGTGTGTAGTTCCCTGCTGTAGGCAAGGGGATGGAAGGGATTGAATAAGATTGCTCATGTAATTCGATGCCAAATTGTTAGGGCACAATGCCTAGTATCCTCTATTTGTGTTAATCATCGTTGGTGCAACTAGTTATGCTTAATGCTTGTCACTTTGGGCCCGGGTGTCATGTTTTCAGATTTGAACACTTATGTTTTCAATGAGTATAATTGTTGTTTGGATCCTATCTACTAGTTGTATGCACTTGTTGTCAACCGGAACCGCAGACCCCGAGTGACAGAAACGGGGACATCGATGGGAATGGTTGGCAACTCGAGAGTTACATGTATTCATTGTGTGTTAATGCTTTGATCCGGTGTTCTATTAAAAGAAACACCTTAATTGCCATTTGTTCCTTAATTGACCCGGCTGAAACCGGATGGCAGGACAAAAGATGCCGTGCAAGCTCTTATTGTAAGCATGTACGGCTAAGTTAGGAATACATGCCTATGACTGTTTGATACTTGGATGCTATTTATATATTTATTTGCTTCGTTCTTAGTTATGTTCATTTCATGAGCTATCTTATTCATGCAACGCCCGCCTATCTGTCCCTATGCCTATGGTGTTTTAATCCCGCTGTTTACAATCATTACTTTTACCATCATCATTGTTGTCTTTATTTTATTACCACTGTTACTATTCTACTGCTGGCATCAAATCACTGTTTCTACTGATAAATTGCTTCGAGAGAAATCCTTTTCAGGTGTGGTTGAATTGACAACTGAACTGCTAAGGCTTATAAATATTGTTTGGCTCCCCTTGTGTCGAATCAATAAATTAGGGTCAAACTACCCGTGAAGACTGTTGCGATCCCCTACACTTGTGGGTCATCATGGAGGCGGCGGAAAATTTATTCGTCGATACCCCCGTTGTTTGTAGGTCAAAGGGAAGTAATATGCCGAAGGGGAGCCGGAGGGGGGCCACAGGGGCCAGGGGCGGGTCCCACCTGCGGCCCAGGGTGGACCCACGGCAGGGGGCCGCCCCTGCTCCCTGGAGCTCGCCTCCGTGCGCCCTTTTGGCTCCTTGACTTATTTCCCAAAATATTTATCTCCGAATTTTTCTGGAATTTTTGGAGCTTCCGATGTCAGGTATCTTGACAGGTACTTTTCCAGCTGATTCTGGGCTCCGGCAGATGCATCCCCAATAATTGCAAAACATGCAAAATAAGGTAAAATAACATAAGTATTGCATCATAATATGAAATATATCAATGAATAAAGGTAAATTATGATGTAAAATAGTGATGCAAAATGGACGTATCACAGGGGAAGCTGAAGATCAAGAGGCATCATATGAGCCTGCTGATGATCTTGGTCGTGCCATTGTTGATGCAAAGAGAGACCGTGAAACTAAAAATGAGAGGTCGAAATTCGCGCGCATGTTAGAGGATCACAACAAACCGTTGTACCCAAATTGCGAAGATGGCCTGAAAAAGCTGGGTAGCACACTGGAATTGTTGCAATGGAAGGCAGAGAACGGTGTGACTAACAAGAGATTTGAAAAGTTGGTGAAAATAATGAAGAAGGACCTTCCAAAGGGTAACGAATTGCCCGCCAGTATGTACGAAGCAATGATGGTTGTGTGCCTTCTAGGATTAGACATGCAGAAGATACATGCATGCCCTAATGACTACATCCTCTACCGCAGTGAGGAGTACGAGAATTTGGATGCCCGGTATGCACTGCATTGCGGTATAAGATCAGACGAGATGACCCTGGTGATGTTGAGGGCGAGCGCCCCAGGAAAATGGTTCCTGCCAAGGTGATGTGGTATGCTCTTATAATACCACGGTTGAAACGTTTGTTCAGAAACAAAGAGCATGCCAGGTTGTTGCGATGGCACAAAGAAGACCGTACGAAAGACGCGATGTTGAGACACCCCGCTGATGGGTCGCAGTGGAGAAAAATCGAGAGAGAGAGTTCCCGAACTTTGCAGATGATACAAGGAACTTAAGGTTTGGTCTAAGTACAGATAGCATGAATCCTTTTGGAGAGCAGAGCTGCAGTCATAGCACCTGGCCTGTGACTCTATGTATCTATAACCTTCCTCCTTGGTTGTGCATGAAGCGGAAGTTCACTATGATACCAGTGCTCATCCAAGGCCCGAAGAAACCCGACAACAACATTGATGTGTACCTGAGGCCATTAGTTGAAGAACTTTTATAGTTGTGGCGTGAAGAAGGTGTACGTGTGTGGGATGAGCACAAACAGGTGGAATTTGACCTGCGAGCGTTGCTGTTCGTAACCATCAATCATTGGCCAGCTCTTAGTAACCTTTCAGGACAGACAAACAAGGGATACAATGCACGCACGCACTGCTTAGAGGAGATTGATAGTACATATTTGGAGAAATGTAAGAAGGTTGTGTACCTGGGGCATCGTCGATTTCTTCCGACCAAGCATCCTGTATGAAAGAAAGGCAAGCGTTTCAAAGGTATGCCCGATCATCGGAGGAAGCCTGACCACCGTACTGGTGATGATATATTTGGTATGGTCAGAAGTGATCTTTGGAAAGGGTCCTAGCGGTCAATCTGTTCCGAATAACGGTACCGGACACGCGCCCATGTGGAAGAAGAAATCTATATTTTGGGAGCTACCCTATTGGAAAGTCTTAGAGGTCCGCTCTTCAATCGACGTGATGCACGTGACGAAAAATCTTTGCGTGAACCTGCTAGGCTTCCTGGGCCTGTATGGGAAGACAAAAGATACACTGGAAGCACGGGAGGACCAGCAACGTATGAAAGACCCAAAAACATGCATCCACGGAACAAGACCCGGACCATCTACGCTCTTACCAAAGCAGAGAAGAAAATCTTTTTTGAATGCCTGAGCAATATCAAGGTCCCGTCAGGCTTCTCGTCGAATATAAAGGGAATAATATATATGGCAGAGAAAAATTCCAAAACCTGAAGTCTCATGACTGCCATGTGATTATGACGTAGTTGCTTCCGGTTGCATTGAGTGGGCTTCTACTAGAAAATGTTCGAGTACTCACTACAAAGCTATGTGCATTCCTCAATGCAATATATCAGAAGGTAATCAATCCATATATTCTGCCAAGGTTACAGAATGATGTGGTCCAATGTCTTGTTAGTTTTGAGTTGGTGTTCCCACCATCCTTCTTCAATATTATGACGCATCTCCTGGTTCACCTAGTCGAAGAGATTGCCATTCTCGGTCTTGTATTTCTACACAATATGTTCCCCTTTGAGAGGTTCATGGGAGTCTTAAAGAAATATGTCCATAACCGTGCTAGGCCAGAAGGAAGCATCTCCAAGGGCTATGGAACAGAGGAGGTCATTGAATTTTGTGTTGACTTTATTTCTGACCTTAAGCCAATTGGTGTTCCACAATCACGGCATGAGGGGAGACTGAGTGGAAAAGGCACTAGGAAAGAAAGCAACAATATGTAGGGACGGGCATTCTTTAACTCAAGCACACTACACAGTTCTACAAAGTTCTACCTTGGTGGCTCCGTATATCAAGGAACGCATGAATATAGTACGCTCCCAACACCCGGGACAGTCTGACACCTAGATTACATATGAACACATTGAGACTTTCCGCTTTGATGCAACAAACAACAATGGGCAAAAGGACACATATTATGATTACATAGAGGAGATATGGGAACTTGACTATGGACCTTCTTTTAAGGTCCCTTTGTTTCGGTGCAAATGGGTCAAGCTAAATGGAGTCGGGGTTCAGGTAGACAAGCCGTACAGAATGACAACAGTGGATCTCAACAATCTTGGTTACAGAGATGAACCATCCGTCCTAGCCAATGGTGTGGCTCAGGTTTTCTATGTGAAGGACATGTCTACCAAACCGAGAAAAAGAAAAAAATAAGAAAACGAATAAATCATCCGACGAGCCAAAGCATCACATAGTTCTTTCAGGTAAAAGAAAACATCGTGGGAGTGGAGGACAAGACAGACATGTTAGAAGATTATAATAAGTTTGATGAAATTCCTCCCTTCACGGTGAACATTGACCCAAGCATCGTGTTAAATAATGAAGATGCCCCATGGTTACGGCCGGCGCGATCATAAGCAAGGGACATACGCTAGATGGGGATGTTGGTTTATGTGTAATAATATATTAAATATTTATGTATGCGTGTTCTCAAACTTGGCACACATGTGTATCTTATTTTGTTGACATCTTTGCACTAAGAGAACACTTCTATGCCGAGCCCCTCGAAGATGTCCTAGGTCACTGCCCAAGGACATCTTCGAGAAGCTCGGGCATAGAGATGTCCTCTGTCTTTGCTTTCCGGACTAGCTTGACTACAGTATGAACCCTCTTAGCACTAAGAGAACGCTTCTATGCCGAGCCCCTCTAAGATGTCCTAGGTCACTGCTCCAGGACATCTTCGAGAAGTTCGGGCATAGAGATGTCCTCTGTCTTTGCCTTCCGGACTAGCTTGACTACAGTATGAACCCTCTTTGCACTGAGAGAACGCTTCTATGCCGAGCCCCTCGAAGATGTCATAGGTCACTGCCCAACGACATCTTCGAAGATGGCAGACCGATTCTTCCCGTGACGCACTCCTCAATATTTGTAAGTCAATGCGGAGTTTGTTGTTAGGGACAACATCCCGATCACCATTCAAGACTGGAATAAGCCAAAGGTGGCTGGACGATGCTCATCTGCTAGTTTTGTCGATGATAGAGCCAAAGACATGCTTTGGCAGACGCTCATGGCTAATTTCACGCTAACTCGTCAAAATGATTTGGACGACACTCATCCGTTAGAGGGGGATGAAAATAACGAGGATCCCATAGAGGAAAAGGTCAAGGAGTGGACACTTAAGATGATGGCCGAACAATTTATCAACTGAAGAAAAGATTGAACAAGGATTATGTCCTTCAAGGAAAGATTCCAGAATTCACTGGAGCGTATGAGAAGCTAAAAGATCACTGGGACAAATTTGTCGAGTACAAGACATTGAGGAGGCTAAGAAAGGTCAGCAATAAATAAGAAAAATGCTACAAAGAAAAAATATCACCATAGCATGGGGTCAGGTGGCTACAGGGCTACCAAGCCTAAGTTGGAGAAAGATGAGAACAACCTGCTTGAAAAAGGGATAATTCGTGAGGCGCATGAGTGGGCTGAACGGGCAAAGCTTTGGTTCTACGGGCATGGGGGAAAGTTGCACCCAGAAACAGGGAAGTGCATTTTTACAAAAGCACAACTTGCAACCCCCCTCACTGAACTTAAAAAGATAATGAAGGAGGTAGACGACGGGAAGTTCCATCCAGACAGAGAGAACAACGAGCTGACACGCGCCCTCGGGAATAAAGAACACAGTGGACGAACACGAGGCACAGAAGGCTCCGTTCCGTGGAAGTATGGGTTTCCCGACTGCAGTGACACTTATAGAAGCCGAGGGAGGAAAAAGAAAGAGGAGGCAGACCGGCTAAAGCAGATCGAAGAAAAACTAACGAGGCAGCAGGAGATACTAGATGCACTTACCAGCCAGCAAGCTACCGGCCAATCTCAGCGGCACGAAGATCCTGCATTGGAAAATAGCGGCCCACCATCTCAGCGGAAAAGCAGCGTGGCTTCCACGAAGCTCATTCGGCTAGATATCTCGGCTCGTCGCTACCCCGTGGATGATATCACGGAGAGGGAAAATTGTGAGCTACATGCTCCATTGATGAACCTAACCATGAAGGTGGTGGTCGGCGTAGTCTTAGCTCCTGTACCTAATGGACTTACCATTCGTCTCCGATTCCAGATGGCTATGCTGTTGTCGCAGTGGATGAAGTTATAAAGGGATTTGAGGACCTGGAACTTGACTACCCTACAGGTGAAGGGGAGACTGCACTGAGAGATGGCAAGGAAAAACTACTATTCTATGGCGGAAGGAACACATTGTGCTTCCAAATTGGAAGCCAAGGCCACCGCCGTCTCCGCCACCTCCGCCGTCTCCACTGCCTCATCCGTCTCTGCCACCTCCACCGTCTCCGCCGCGTCAGCTATCTCCGTCGCCTCACCCGACTCAACCTCCTTCGCCACCGCAGCAGAATCAGCCATCTCCACCAACTCGATAGACTCAGCCGCCTTCGCCGCCTCAGCCTCGGGTTCTAAAGCGGAAGAGCATCGCCGGCACCGCTCCGGCGGCTAGTGCTACAGCTCCTCGAAAATCCTCAATGAAGAAAGCAAAAAGGCCGCTCCTGCCAAGAAGTTAGCTTATGAGATGACTGATGAGGAACTTGCCAGAGAAGTAGACGCGGATGTGAGACGTTAGTTAGCACCGAAACGGCCGGAGCTAGTGGAGAAAATAGATCCGGAAAAACTAAAGAAATGTTTGGAAAACCTGAGGCAACCAACGGCTGAGGAGAAGTTACCGGACTACGACGGCTCTATTATGAAGTCACGTGAATCTCATGTGCAGCGGGCGCGTGCAAGCGGGAGAAAAGTTCCCCAGCTCGGAGAACAGGAAAACCAATCGTGCTCCCCACTCAACGTGTTTTCCGATATCCCTTTCGGACTGTACAAAACAAATCAGAGAAATGGCCGGTGAGCTTGGTTTGTCTATGGCTGAATACTTAGGCTCTATACAAGAGTATCCCATGTCTGAGTTCGCATACAAATACTAGTACGGGAAGCCTCTTGTCAGGCCTGAGGAGGTCCCGAAGCTGCCAACAAAAATGCGAAGATTGCATCAGTGGTACATGGAAGAAGCAAATAAAGGGACAAACTGGCTCATTTTGGGAATTAAAGATGAGCATTTCTTGTGTGGAAATGCCGAGATACACATTGAATTTTGAAGAATTATTTCAGTTATTCAATCAAGACGCTATCGACAAATCTACCGTCAGTGCCTATTGTCTGTAAGTATTTTTTTCTGTAATTAAGTCTCTACCTCAGCTCGTTCATTGCATGTATAATTATCCTCACTCTATTATGCAGATTGAAGATTCTCGAACGCAAACAAGGAAGAATCTATGACCTTGGGTTCGTTGACCTAGATGTCGTTCATCAACATAATCTAATAAAAAAACCAAGGAAACGGAGTACCTCTTGGTAAGGGCGTTAAGGAGACAGGAAACCAAAAGGGAAATACTATTTCGTTACACCTTCGGGTGCGTGTTACTGTCTTATACACATTCTATTCGCTTACTCGATGTTAAGTGTAATTGACGAGCTATGCGTGCGTAGGTTCCACTATATTCTGCTAATCATTGTTCCTGACAACTTTTGTTCATTATGGGCGGACATGCGTGAAATGCTCCAGAGGTAATTTCAATCATTATGGTACTATATCGGCAACTTTCGTTCATTTACTGGTATCTAGTAATTAATAAGTCCTTTATTCATTTTCTTTGCCTGCCAGGGTTTGGAAACGGTTCACCAATAGGGCTCCGGGTGATTGGAAAGAGGAGCTTACATTTGAAGAACTAAGTGTAAGTAGTACTAGCTAGACACGTGCATCTGCTTAATTCTAGTTTCAATAATATTATCATGCTTGATTATTATTTTGATTGAACTCTGTTCTCGTAAAGTGCCCGAGGCAGGGAACCGGGAATAATTTATGTGGATTCTACGTCTGCGAGTTCATTCGGGAGACGACCCGTGAGAGGGGCAGAATCTTAGAACAACTTCGAGTACGTAAACAATATTTACAATATTATTTTATTAACATCAATTATGTTGAGATTCATTTATATATAGATATATATATATATAGGTCTGCTATTCTGGAACCGGTTCTAGAATAGCTATTCTGGAACCACTTCTGAACTTCCCACTTCACAACACTGAACTTCTTCATAACACAATGTGAACTTCTTCACGGAGCACCAGATGCATGGGTTACATCATTTTTTTGACTTGTTTGATTTTTTTAACTGTTCGATTTTTCGTACTCAGATCATTTCTGAACTTCCCTCGTCACGAAAGTGAACTTCTACGGGAGACGTAAGTGAACTTCCTCACGAAGAATTAGACGCACGTATGCCGGTTTTGACTTTATTTGATTTTCGTAATGTTTTCCAAAGTGCATTTCACATCCTTATACGTCCTTTATATGTTAGGGATGAACTGAACTTCACTGAAGAGGAAACCGAACCGATCGAAATAAATAAAGTGAACTTTTGACAAAAATGAACTTCTGTTTTTTCCTTACTGTTGTTCGGTGGACTTCAACGGATTTGGTAGGTGAACTTCTAAATTTTGAAGAGCGAACTTCGACGGCATGCACGTGACAGTTTGAAGTGTGCTGACTAAACTTCTGGTAACTCTTTTCTCAAATTGAGTTATTTTTACTGCATATGAAGCAAACCTCCCCATAGGCAAGACTGAACTCCGGGAGAAATCCCCAAGAAAAATAAGAAATAAGTTAACATCAAAATTTTGATTTAGCTCATCGACACATAACTGAACTGCCGAGAGGCACAAAACTGAACTATCAACATACAATAACGTGAACTGTTCAGCTGCACACATGACACATGTGAGCTCATTCATGTTCGTGGTCACACATTAGCAGACGACGAAAAACTCTGAACCAACTGGAGGATAGGGAACAGAGGAGGAGCAAGGGGAGGCAACCGCCATCCGCGCGTGCAGGCCGTCGGCGAGAAGCGGAGGGCCTGGGGCGCCGCGCTGGAGTCGAGGAGGCCCGGAGCAGGGCCGATGCGGTCGCATGGGCACCGGCGGTGGCGGCCCTGCACCAGCACGGTGGCGAGGAAGGCGCTGCGGCCTTGGATCGGCGCGGAGGAGGGAAGCGCTTCCTCGACGGCGAGCCCGTGGGAGCCGGTGAGGCAGCAGCCGTGGCGGCACGGTCCGGTGGAGCGGAGGGCGTGGCTGCGTGCTCCGATGGAGAGAAGGACGCGGCGGCGGGCTTAGATGCGGGGGAGGCCGGTGAGGCACCGTCCGATGGAAGGGAGTCCGGGGCAGATCGATCCGGTGAAGGAGAGGCAGCTGGCGGCGGGGGGCGCGCAGGGGAGGCGGCCGACGGCGGGGCGCACGCAGGAGAGGCGGCCAACGGCTGGAGGGGACAGTGGCGTCGCGTTTTGGTGGATGCGCGGCGGCGGCGCGCGAGGTAGAGACAGGGCGGCGGCGCGCGCGAGGTGGAGACAGGGAGGCGGCGCGCCCGGGCGAGGTGGAGACAGGGCGGCGGCGCGCCCGGGTGAGGGTGGAGACAGGGCGGCGGTGGCGCACGAGGTGGTGGGACGGCGGCGGCGGCGCGCGGGGTGGAGGTTGCCGGCGGTGGGGTCGATCGGGTCTGGGAACGACGGGAGTTGATTTGGATCGTGCTCAGTGCTTGGCAGGTGGTGGGTGGGGATCGGGCCGGTTCGGAGGTTGGTTTTCTTCTGGGACGGTTCGGTTCGGTACTTGATCGGGATAAGGAGGTGATTAGGAGTGGTTCTAGAATAGCTATTCTAGAACCTCTTAAGGGGGGTTGCAGAATAGTCCTGCTCCCTTAAGAGGTTCTAGAATAGCTATTCTAGAAACCCTCTAGTCACCTTCTTATCCCGACTACATCCCTCCCTAATAACCTTCTTATCCGGACCCACCACCACCCACGTATGGATGTATCCACCCGACCCCCACCCGTCCCCTACCTCCTGCTCCGCCGGCGAGGCCGCCCCACCCGTCCCCTACCTCCTGCTCCGCCGGCGGCGCCGCCCCACCCTCCCTGCACCGCGCGCGTCGCCGCTACCCCCAGCACTTCCATCCGGCGCGCGCCCCCGCACCCCAGCGCCTCCATCCCACGCCGCCGCCCCCCGCACCTCCATCCGGTGCGCGCCCCCCGCACCCCAGCGCCGGTGGCCGATTCCCCGCATGCCGGTGGCTAGTGCTGCGCGCGCCTCTTGGGTTCCTTTGCCGGCCGGAGCCGCCACACTCGTCCTCCACGCTCGCCAGCAGCTGGGGCTCCGCGCGACTCCCGCATACCATCGTCGGCAAGGGCAGTCGCGTACCCCCATCCAGATGCGCCGCCTGCCGAGGTCCGGCTCGTCTCCTGCTTCCCCGTCGCCCGTCGGGCCGCCGCCGTCTCCACCGGCCCGACACCTCCTCCCCTGCCTCCCGCTCACCGTGCGCGGCTGGGAAAGGTCCACCTCCTGCCTCCTCCGACCTCTAGATCGAACAGCAGCAAAGCGAGATGGGAAGGTGCCGAGGTGCGATGTGAACTCCATGTATGTTGTTTCTGAACCTCGCCTGGCAACGATGTGGACTGCAAACTGCAATTACAGAACTGATGGTTTCTCTCCCGAAGGATGTGAACTGCATGTCTGTATCGGCACTGGATTTTATTTGAAGTTGTTCACTCGTTTCTGTAGTTAATTTTTGTAGAGCTGTCTATTTTCAGAATTAATTGGAAAACGTTCACTTACGTATCAGTCGAAGTTCAGTTTCTCCGTAAAAAAAGTTCACTCGCGAAATTAATATGAAGCTTACATATCACGAGAAGTTCAGAAAAATGGTCCGCCCAGAAGTTCACATTCCGAAAAAGATAACGCAGTTCTGTTATGTATTGTGCTGAAGTCCATCAACTTTAACATGCGTCTAGTGCTTAGTCCTCCGTGTGGTAGTTCACTTACGTCTCCGGTAGAAGTTCACATCCGTGACCAGGGAAGTTCAGAAATCTTTCGAATACGAAAATCAAACAGGTAAAAAAAATCAAACAAGTCAAAAACATGACGTAGCACGTGCATCTCGTGCTCCGTGAGGAAGTTCACTTACGTGTCGGGAAGAAGTTCACAGAAGCGAAGTGGGAAGTTCAGAAGTGGTTCCAGAATAGCTATTCTAGAACTGGTTCCAGAATATATATATATAGGTAAATATATTGACCCCCTTCTTTAAATTAGAACGAACGGATGCGGGACGGGCTCCTACCAAAGGAACGCCACGAGCAATTCAAGAGGAGTTGGCGGCATTCTTACTAGAACATGTCATATCTAAAGACGGAGAATTTCATCCCTACAAGTAGGGATCGTAAGAGATATTGTATATATTGTGTGTGTGTGTGTATATATATATATATATATATATATATATATATATATATATATATATATATATATATATATATGGTACTATATATGTAATAGGTTCGACTGCAAGGACGAAGAAATAGGTCACACTTTGATCTTATATTTATGACGACGTTGTGTAATGGTTCCTTCTTTGTTGTATATATATAGTACCGTCGAATTGAATGCAAAACCTTAACCCTAAAAAGGAAAACAATAAATGTAAAAAAATTGAAACGAAAAACAGTAAAACAACCCCTAAACCCTAAAACCCAACGTGCAGATACCAACCGGGACTAAAGGGTCTCCGACCCCGGGCGCTCGACATCGGCCACGTCGAGACCCTTTAGTCCCGGTTCGTAACACAATGGGACTAAAGGTGTGGGCCTTTAGCAACCGGGACTAAAGGCCCTCTGGGCCCGGGACTAAAGGGCATTTTTCCACTAGTGTATGCTTGATGTGTGTAGAGTTCTAGGGTTTAACTTGTTTATTAGGGGTGTGCATGGGTGTGGTGTAAGTGTGGTCATGTGGTGTTAAGTTAGTACACAATGTTCGCATACTATAAGTGTACCAGATATCGATAGGTCTAAACAAGTGTATACTATAAGTTGGCTTATGTTGAAGGCGAATCTTTAAAAAAAAATCGTCGTCTGCGTCGGGTGTGCGCGCGAAATGGAAGCAAAATTACCACGACATTTACCTATCGAGCTATACCAAATGCAAGGAAATTGAAAAGCTTCAAACGGATAATATACAAGTGATTTAGGACCAGACAAGGCTTAGCAGGGACGGAGCTAGGGGGGTGCGAGCAGGGGCCATGGCCCTCCCCATGCTATTTTTTTCGTAAAAAACTCCTACATAGTATGCAGATTAGTACACAAATTTATGAGAAATTATATATATAGCCCCCTCCAACTAACTTAATATTCAGTTGCCCCCCTCCAAATTATTTTTCTGCCTCCGTCCCTGAGGCTTAGAAATTACACTACGGCCTTGGGCTGCCAGATGGCTGGCGATGGTCGATGGAGTAGTCGTTGGTTCGGATATTATTGTGATCATTGTCACAGCCTGTGCGTGTACGTTACGTCCTCGGATCCTCCTGCCCCGGTCGGTCCACGCACGCATCATCACACACTTAAATGCGTCCGTACGCAGATCTTGTCAGCTGGCACATGCATGCGATGAACACCTGCACTGTACCGGTGGTCAATCTTTGCCTTATCCACTTATCGCGCGCCGCGCTCGATCATGATCAGGAGAGAAGAAGGACCGGCATATTGTGGTATTGATCGGGAATGATTGATTGTGATATAGAGTGACTCGAGACTCGACATAATGGTGAGAGGAAAAAGTGTAGTCGTTTAGCTAAAAAAAACACAAAATATAGCTAAACGACTATATTTTGGTAATGGCGAGAGAAAAAAGTGTAGTCGTTCAGCCTTTTTTTTTTGGTTGTGTAGTCGTTTAGTTTTTTTTTTTTTTTTTTTAGTAACCTGTAGTCGTTTAGTGCATGGAAAAGAGCCCACCCATACTGTGGGTTGACACTTTGACCTTGTATGGCCCACTCTACCTGAAACTTTCCAAGCACATAAAGCCCAACTGAGAAGAATAGTTCCTAGGAGATGTATCAGAAATGTACAAGCCTAACTGGGAAGGATTTAATTCCCAAATAAAAAAACAAAACCGCAATGGTGAAGGATTTCCAACGGTGAATCAGAAGTTCAGAACACAAGGAAGTCAGCCAAATACACCAATGTATTTAATTCAAATTCATGCAAGAGTCTGAATCAGCTGCACATATTTGTTCGGTCCTACACCGCAGTTACTTTCCACTTTTTGTTCTGCTATATACATGAGTGGATATTTGGTGCTCCCGAGCTCCACTGATCTTGATTGTTTAAAAAAGTTGAAAATAATATTTATGATTTTCAAAAAATATTGAAAAAAACGGATGTAGTAATGGTGTATCTGACAACCATGCAAAATATCAAGTTCAAATATATTATATTCTAGGCTACACAAAAATGACAACAATGTGATGCCCATTTTGAATCTCTAAATTTTATCAGATTTTTCATTTTTTATGTAGCCTAGAATAAAATATATTTAAACATGGTATTGTTCATAGTTGTGAGGTACCCTATTATCTACACCCAATATTTTTTTCAAGATTTTTCTCAACTATTAAATATATTTTTTATAAGCACCGGAGCGCTCGGGACCCAATGAAGCACGCCAAAGACTAGTGTGGACACAGAAAAGTCGTTGTGGCTCCCGAGCACATTACGCCACTGATCTTGATTGTTTAAAAAAGTTGAAAAGAATATTTATGATTTTCAAAAAATATTGAAAAAAACGGATGTAGTAATAGTGTATCCGACAACCATGGAAAATATCAAGTTTAAATATATTATATTCTAGACTACACAAAAATGACAACAATATGAATCTGATTCTGCACATTTTGAATCTCTAAATTTTATCAGATTTTTCTTTTTGTATGTAGCCTAGAATAAAATGTATTTAAACATGGTATTGTTCATAGTTGTGAGGTACCCTATTATCTACACCCAATATTTTTTTCAAGATTTTTAAAAATTTAAATATATTTTTTATAAGCACCGGAGCTCGGGACCCAATGAAGCACGCCTAAGACTAGTGTGGACGCATAAAAGTCGTTGTGGCTCCCGAGCACATTACAGCCCATTTTTTAAAACTTGGAACACCTACTCAAATTCAAACGCAAATTTGAAAACAATATATCTTTTTGTTTGATACATACGCATGTTTGCTATGTATATGCCAATTTTATGTGAAAAAGAGAACCGTATTTCGAGCTACATAAAAATAAGAAAACTGTGGACACAATAAAGTGAAAATAGCAGGTTGTATTTGTCAGACATTTCTCTTTTTTTAGCCCGAAATACAATGTATTTTTTGACCAAACTTTGGGAGTATGTATATCAATGCGTATACGTATCTGTATACCAAATTGCAGATTTTGTGAGACCTACAAATAGGTTTTTCAATCTTTTAAGTCACATGTGTGGCAATATAACTTGAAATCACAATCTAGCGATTAACATGGTAATATAGCCAGGAAACATATGAATATGCCATGACATATACATTACATGTGTATATTAAATTATAACACCACGTACGTATTGGAATACGATTCAACAACAAAACATTTACACATCAAAAAAAAAGTACACAATACAAGTCCGGGCGGAAGTCCCGACCAGTAAAACCCACGAGAAATTGGACCCTGATCGCATCCACCTCAAACAACCTAGTAAGCTAAGCTCACTTATTATGGTGGAGATTTTATTCTCGTCTCTCATTTATCATATTGTCTGCAAAGGTGGCACCTCAACCTTCACAGAGTGGGCTAGCTCAGTGCTGGCCAGGCAGCTTCTCCTTGACCTTGTCCATGATACCCTTGTTCTCGCCGGTGGCCGTGGTGCCATGTGCCCCGGTGCCGGTCACCCCGGTGTGTTCCTGCTGCCCGTACGCGCCGCCGGTGGCCGTGGTGCCATGTGCACCGGTGCCGGCCATCCCGGTGTGTCCCTGCTGCCCGTAGGCGCCACCGGTCGCCGTGGTGTGCTGCTGGTCACCGTGGCCGCCGGGGAGCTTCTCCTTGATCTTCTCCTTCATGCCCTTCTTCCTCCTTCCTCCCATGCCGTCATCCTCATCAGACTGTAAAAATAATCATTTGATGTTATTTCGTATTTCGAACAGCAAAATACTGATACACGTGTGTACAACTAGTGACAGCAAGAAGTTTACACGCGCGCGTACGTACCGAGCTGGAGCTGGAGCTGCCGGAGCGGTGCAGGATCCCGCCAGTCTTGTGCTCATCCTTCATGGGTTGGAAATGCCCTCCGGCGCCGGGGCCGGTGCCGACACCGCCGGTCAGGCCAGTGTGTCCGGCGACAGGGTTGCCGTACTCGTCGACGCGGTTGGTCGCCTGGCCTTGCTGCCCCTGGTACTCCATCTTGCACAAACGTTGCAGTGATCGTATCTCAGGAAATCTGCTGTTTGTTTTTGCTTGTATTTGTTGGTACACTGATCAAACTCGTGGGTGTTGTGTAAGCAGGTGCAGCGCGAGCTCCGATTTATAAGGTGTTCGAGCCAAAGGGATAGGGATTCGAGCGCCACGGTAGGGCGCTACGTGTGCCTGTAGGAGTGGGTCGGCCGGCGGGAGCCGGTGACTAGCCCGTCGTGGCCGGACGTGTCTAGGCACTAGGCGCGTCCGAGTCGCCACGTCTCAGCTCTTTCTGGAAACCCAGGTGATGAGACACAAGGCACATGGTGGATCATAAGACATCTGCACGGAGAGTGCTTAAATTGTGTCCGGCACACCTCATTGAAGGTTCAATTGGAGAGTGATGGACACTTGTCCAGCGCTTTTTTTTTCCCTCCCACACCGGCACCCCCTAAACGGTCGGACCCAAACTCAATTGGAAAAAACAAACTGTCGAGGATGACCCCCAGGTGGTCATAGCAGTTTACAAGAAAAGATTTCAAAGCAATCTGGCTGGACGAATCCGGCTGGATCCTTCAGCCGGACCGGCTCAACGCCGGCTGCTCCCAAGCCGGTCAAGGTCGCCGACAGAACGGCGTGGCTACAGAGGCAGCCGCAGGCCTCGCGTCGCCCACTACGCCACTACGACGGCCTCCACGACGCACAGTGTCGGGCGTGCCGTTGGTCGCCGACCCGCACCCGCCGCAGCCGGAGCCGACCAGACTGGAGGCGCACCACCCGGGCTCGCACGTCCCCGACAGCGAGCCGACCAGACCGGCAGCGCGCCACCCGGCCTTGCACGTCCCCGACAGCGGCGCCTCCATACCGTGCAGCGTCCACTATGCATGATGGAAGAACACTGTGGGAAGGAAGAAGAGTGTAGCCGGACCCGCCGGGTCCGGGTCGGGCAGCCGGCCCCCGCCTGTCAGTGTGTAATGAGCCGGACCCACATATGTACAGCGCCTCCTCGGCCCTATATAAGGGGGTGTGCGGCCTCCAGAGAAAGGGGTCGATCGATCAATCGCTTAGTCCAGGAAACCCTATGCTACTTCATCCGGCAGCTCTAGCCGGACAATCACATACAGCTCAAGGAGCAAGTTGTAACCTATCCACCGTGAAATAACAAGAACAAGCAGGAGTAGGAGCGTTACCTCACCACGAGGGCTCCGAACCTGGGTACATCGTGTGTCAGTTTGCACGCTAGTACCCAATCCCGCCTGCAGATGCCGCCGGCTGTGCAAGCTGCTCCCACACCTCACAAGCCTACACTTAGGCATATGTCCATACCACGACATTTGGCGCCCACCGTGGGGCACCGAACAGCGGCTGGAGTCACATTCTGCACGGGATCCCGCAGTCAGCTCGGCGAGCGAGTCGCCACCGGCCTCATCACCACTTTCGGCTCCATCGACTTCGTCGCCGACAACGCTGCCTGCTTCGCCGGTTCCGGCTTCCCCGAGGGCGGCACCGGCATCAGATTCGGCGAGCATCGCGTCTACATCGCCATCACCCCCGAGTACCCTGCCGTGGTGCAGGCTTGCCCGGACCGTCTCCTCGAGACGGCTAGCTGCGAGAGCAGCCCCGCACTTCGCGCCTACGCGGAGGTCATGGTCAACGCCGCCGCGCCCCTCGACCCGCAGGGCAGCACCCACAACAACACCCCGAGCTCTGTCGAGGCTCTCATCTGAGGCCTCTCCATGCCCATCATCGCCAACACCGACCCGGTGGCAGCAGCGGCGGAGCTCGACGCAGCACGCCTGCGTCTTCTCGACGGCGTTGAGACCGTCGCCGCCACGGAGCGCCGCCTTGAGGCGCAGGTCCGCGAGTACAACACCGCCCACGGCTTCACCCCGGTGCCGGTTCACTCCAGCCGGACGGAGGAAGTTAGGCGCCGCGGAGGCCACCTCGGAACCGAGATGGACAACAACGCCAATCCGGCTGCTCCACCAGGATTCCGTCGACCCGTCTATAGCACCCCCGCGAAGAACATGAGGGTGGCGCAAGCCGCCGTGAACGAGCTCAACGGTCCGCAAGGGGAAGAATTGCGAATGCAACACCAACGCATCCTCGACCTCGTTGGCGCCGCCAACCGGATGCAGGCCTCCTACGACCGACGGCAGGCCGACTCCGCTACCAACAGTCTGGTTGGAGAAATGTCGCCGGATGGCGGACCAACCGGCCCGCCGCCAGCCGGCGCGACTCGGCAGGATCGCCAGGCCTCTTCCCCGCACGCACACCGGGCACGCAGCGTCAACTCAGGCCCGCACCAGGACCGCAACCGCAGACCAGCTGCAGGAGGCAGTCAGGACGACAAGGGCAAGGAGCACGAGCCGGCTGCAGGAGGCAGCCGGAACGACAAGGGCAAGGATCGCGAGCCGGCTCCACGGGCAGCCGGCAAAGACAGAGTCCACGACAGGCTCGGCCCGCTGGGACCGGAGGCTGGCAACGACGCCTGCTACCGCATCGATGCGCTAGAAGAATCCCGCCGGGTAGAGGAAAAAGACGACGGAGGCCATCCCTGCTTCGGCCCGTGCATCGCGACGGAGGTCTTCCCCAAAGGCTTCGCCCTTCCCCGCGACACGCCCAAGTACGATGGCACCAGCAAGCCAGAGGACTAGCTCTCCGACTACAGCACTGCCGTCTCCATCGCAGGCGGCAACAAGCGAGTGGCGTTGCGCTACGCACCGTTGATGCTGCGGGAATCCGCACGCACATGGCTTAACAGCCTGCCGGTGCGCAGCGTCAACTCGTGGCTGGACTTCGAGGGGGTCTTCATCCGGAACTTCGCCAGCACCTACCGGCGGCCGGGTCGCCCGCGCCACCTGGCCGGCTGCGTCCAGAAGCCAGGCGAGAGGGACCGCGAGTACCTCACCCGGTGGTCCAACCTACGCAACTCTTGCGAGGGGGTCACCGAGAGCCAGGCCATCGAGTTCTTTACCAACGGCTGCCGCGACAACACCCTGCTCAAGCACAAGCTCCTCCGGGTCAACCCCCAGACGATGACCGAGATCATGTCCATCGCAGATGCCTACGCGACGGCCGACTCGGCGATGGTCAAGTCCATCCGGGTGAACGAGAACGGTCAGCCCATCATCGACGAACCGGCTAGGGATCAAGCCGACCCCAGCAACTCCAACCGCAACAACAACAATAACAACAACAACCGCAACCGCGACCGCCGCGACGACCGTGGCCACCTGAACGACCGCGACAACCGGAAGAGGGGTGGGGTGATATCGGACGAGCGATACATCGTCGGCACCACCGAGGGAAACTAGCCGGCGCCGCGCGGTGAAAACCGATACCCTCCTCGCCGAGGAAACAGACCAGAAGGCCACCCATACACCCGGCCCAGGATCATGCTCGAGGGCGCAATGAGTGGCCCCTGCAAGTGGCACAGCAAGCCGGGAAAGCCAGCCGACCACAGCACCGCTTCTTGCAGCTGGACGGGACAAGTCCAGAGGGGCCTGGGAATGCCGCCTCCACCGGCCTCCACCTCCACCTCCAGGCGGCAATGACTGCGACAACCGGGGCAAGCGGCCGGCTGACGCCGCCGGCGGCTCCCGCGACAACTACCCCAACAGGGACGCGACCTACGTCATCTCCGTCATCGAGCGCAACGACAAGCGCAGCCAGCGCAGGCGGGCGGAAGAAGTTCATGCCGTCATGCCAGATGTACAGCAGCTCATGAACTGGTCCAAGCAACCCATCTCGTTCGGGCCAGAGGACCACCCGGACATCATGCCAACACCCGGGGGCTGCTGCCTCATCCTCAACCCCACCATCGTCTCCGGCCGGCTCACGTGCACCTTCTCCAAGGTACTCGTGGACGGAGGAAGCAGCATCAACATCCTGTACAAGGACACCGCGGACAAGCTGGGGATTCGCGAGTCTGACTTGCAGCCCAGCCGGATAGTCTTCACCGGCATCGTACCCGGCAAGGCTTGTACCCCTATGGGAATGTGCCGGCTGGACGTCATCTTCGGCGACAGAACCAACTTCCGCTGTGAAACCATCCAGTTTGAGGTGGTGGAGCACCACAGCGCTTATCACGCCATCCTAGGGCGCCCGGCTCTCGCCAAATTCATGGCGGTGCCCCACTACGCATACCTGAAGATTAAGCTGCCGGGTCCAAAGGGCATCATCGCCGTCTCGGGCGACTATAGACGGTCCATAGCCTGCGCCACAGCCGGCTCCAAGATAGCCGAGTCCTTCGTCATCGCCGAGGAGTTCAAGGAAATCAAGCATGTCGTCGAGATGGAGCAGTCGGAGATGTCGGCTATGAAGAAGCCGACTGGCGAGTCCCAGTTCCAGGCATCAAAGGACAGCAAGAAGATACCGCTGGACGCAAGCAAGCCAGACGAGAAGCTCATCACGATCGGGTGCAACCTCGACAGCAAATAGGAAAGCGAGCTCGTCGACTTCCTCTGTGAGAATCGGGACATTTTCGCATGGTCTCCCAAGGACATGCCGGGTGTGCCGAGGAATTTCTCCGAGCACTCACTCCACGTCAGGCAGAACGCTAAACCGGTCAAGCAAGGACTCCGCCACTTCGCGGAAGACAAGAGAAAGGCCATCGGTGAAGAGATAGCCCGGCTGCTCGCAACCGGCTTCATCATGGAAGTGTTCCACCTAGACTGGCTGTCAAACCCAGTCCTCGTCCTCAAGAAGAATGGCACATGGCGCATGTGCGTTGACTACACCATCCTGAACAAGGCATGCCCGAAAGACCCCTTCGCTCTACCCCGCATCGACCAAGTCATCGACTCCACGACCGGCTGCGACCTCCTGTCGTTCCTGGACGCCTACTCCGGTTACCACCAGATCAAGCTCAACTCGGCCGACCAGATCAAGACATCGTTCATCACCCCGTATGGGGCCTACTGCTACACCACCATGCCCTTTGGGCTGAAGAACGTAGGCGCCACCTACCAGCATTGCATGTAGAGGTGCCTCCACGACCAGATCGGCCGGAATGTCCACGCCAACGTCGACGACATCGTCATCAAGACCAAGAAGCGGCGTACCCTCCTCGACGACATCAAGGAAACCTTCGCCAACCTACGCTGGTTCGAGATGAAGCTCAACCCGGACAAGTGCATCTTCGACGTGCCGGCTGGCCAGCTGCTCGGTTTCCTCGTCTCCGAGCGGGGGATTGAGGCCAATCCGGACAAGATCGCGGCCATCGAGAACATGAAGCGCCCCACCCGGCTGCGCGACATCCAGAAGTTCGCCGGCTGCCTTGCTTCCCTCAGCCGTTTCATCAGCCGGCTGGGGGAGAAGGCCTTGCCGTTGTACCAGCTACTCAAGAAGGCGGACAAGTTCACCTGGACCCATGAGGCGGACGTGGCGTTCCTCCAGCTCAAGCGGGTGATGTCAACCGCACCCGTCCTGGCACCGCCGGCTGCAAAAGAGCCAATGCTGATGTACATCGCCGCCACCAACTGGGTCGTCAGCATCGTCCTCGTGGTCGAGTGCCGCGAGGAAGGCAAAGAGCAGCCAGTCCAGCGGTCCGTGTATTACCTGAGCGAGGTCCTCTTGCAGTCGAAGCAGAACTACCCCCACTACTAGAAGATGGTGTACGGCGTGCACTATGCCGCCAAACGGCTGCGCCACTACTTCCAAGAGCACCCCATCACAGTAATATGCGGCCACGCTTGCGGACATCGTCAGCAACAAGAACGCAACCGGCCGCGTGATACGTCTCAAACGTATCTATAATTTTTGAGTGATCCATGCTAGTTTTGTGATATTGTCACATGTTTTTACTGTCATTTATACCATTTTTATGCATTTTGTCGGACTAACCTATTGACAAGATGCACAGTGCCAGTTCCCTGTTTTTGCTGTCTTTTTGTTTCAGAAATTTACTTCTGGAAATATTCTCGGAATTGGACGAAAATTTACGAGGAATTTTTACTCGACGGAAGGCACCAGGACACCAAAGGGCAGCCCTGGGGGCCACCCACAGGCCAGGGGCGGCCTCCTGCCGCGGCCTGGGGGTCACCCGCGGGTGGGGCCCGCCCCTACCTGTGGGGCACCTCCTCGGCCCCCTCCGACGCCTATAAAATCAGAAATAACCTAAAAACGTCGAGGCGGCCATTATTTTCCAGAACCTCGACCCCGACGCGCCGTCACCGAAAACCCTAGTTCGGGGTCCAATCTGAAGCTGATCCCGGCACTCTGCCGGAGGGGAGATCGATCCCGGAGGGCTCTTCATCGTCATGCCTTCCTCCTGGATGATTTGTGAGTAGTCTCACCTTGGACTACGGGTCCATGGCAGTAGCTAGTTGGTAGTCTCTCTCTCTTGTGCTTCATGTCTTATGATCTTGTGAGCTGCCTAACATGATCAAGATCGATTATTGTAATATTATGTGATGTGTTTGCTGGGATCCGATGGATTATGAAGTTATGTTCAGACTGTGCATGATTCTTATATGAGTAATTTATGTTATTGCATGCTCTCCAATGTGCGTAGTTATTTTGGCCAAGTGATTGTGTGTATCTCCAAGAGAGGGTATTTATGCTAGATAGTGGGTTCATGCATGCCCCCTTTTGTTTCTGGGCACGAGTGACATAAACGTCTAAGGGCGAGGGTGTGCTGTTTCTACTAAGGGTAAAACAACGGTGTTAATGTCTCTTTTGATATTAGTATTGCTTAATTCATGCACTTTACTTAATGCAATTGTCTATTGCTTGCAACTTAATACCGTTGGGTGACAGGCTGGATAGCGATCCCACGGTGGACTTTTTAGACAAAGACGCAGTTGGACTCAACGGTCTTTGTTCCTTGTCGTGATGCCTCCATAAATATTATCATGTCCTTTTTGTCATAGCTAAATTGGGTTTGTGTCATGATCTTGTCAATTGACTAGCTGTAATTCGTTCACCCATCACATGCATATTTTATTTACTTGAGAGACTCCACTAGTGAACCCATGGCCCCCGGTCCATCTTTTTACATTGTTTACAACCTCATTTACTTTCTTATAATCATCATTATTCCTCTGGTCACTTTTCATATTTCATCTATTTCACCATACAATTAACCGCTTTGTTTTCTGCGAGACCGGAAAGATTGACAACCTTTCCGCCGTTGGGGGCAAAGTATTTTGGTTGAGTGTGTGCAGGTCCATGTCTGTTGAAGGTCAAGCGCCAGAGATCTTCAACATTCACCTCGTTGTTGATTTCAAAGTCCTACTGGTTCGATAAACCTCGGTTCGTTAAACGAGGTAAAACTGCTACTAGCTGCAATTCCGCCTTCGCTTGGGGCACCACCCAACTTATTTTAATACAGCAGCAAGATCTTTTCTGGCGCCGTTGCCGGGGACCTTGGAGCTACAGCAAGGGGAGTCTCATACTCTCAATCTCTTTACTTTGTTTTTATCTTGCTTGCTTTATATCTCGTTTAGTTTATTTTCCTGTTTCAAAATTTTAAAACCCAAAAAAATTAGTGTAGTCTTTATTTCTGTCTTGTTATTACAGCAAGTTATGTGACTTTACTAGCACTAATAACAATGATTTTATATGCTCTCCAATTGCTCCACCTGCTACTAAAGCGGAATCTTATAAAATTAAACATGCCTTGCTAAATCTTGTTATGAAAGAGCAATTTTCTGGTGCAAGAGTTTCTGTTATGCCTATAAGGTTTCAGTTCCCCCTTAAAAAAGGTATGGAACACTTCCCTAGAAAGAGAAAGAAGTTTCCTTTTGAATCAATCATAAGGTCAAGCTATGCTCTTGATGTTGCAAAGGCCTCCGAAAAAACTTGATATTTGGCATTGCACCTAGCTAAAAGGCGTTAAAGAAAAGCGCTTGTTGGGAGGCAACCCATCTTTTATTTTCAGTTTGCTTTTTGATTTTCTTGAGTCATGAAGTTATTACCTCTGTAGCAACTTCATTGTATCTTTTTCTTTTGGTTTTTTGTGCCAAGTTTAGCCTGTAATGCATTCAAAGTGTGAGGTATTGTGTTGCTGTCCAAAAACAGATTCTGTGCGCCTGTTGCACGAAAATCCTAAAATAGCTATAACTCTTTCTTTTATTTAAGCTGAGTCGACCAATCCATGTGGAACCATAGGAAGAATTTTATCTTTTTCTGATATTTTTTTACAGCAAGCCTGATTCTTTTATCTATCTTTCCTTAGTTTTAAGTTTTTTGATTTGAGCTGCAGAAGTGCCTCGAAAAATTCGATCTTTACAGACTGTTCAGATTTTGACAGATTCTGCTTTTATTTTGCATTTGTCTCTTTACCATCGTCATATGTGACACTCTAGGGGTGGAGTGCCACATTGAGGCTTAGTAAACAGTAGCTAATGTTTAATGAAGTTTGTTTGCAATTTGTCATGAGTTGAACACATGTGCATTTTAATTTATGAGCACTAACCCTCTAATCAAATTATGAGAAGTTTTGTGTGAAGTGAGTTTTTAAGTTCCAAAGGAGAGGAATATGAAGAAATCGAGGATGGATCAGAGCTCAAGCTTGGGGATGCCCCCATGGCACCCCCTCTGAATATCAAGAACTATCAAGAGTCAAAGCTTGGGGATGCCCAAGGCATCCCCTCATCTTCATCGACCATCATAAGGTCGTCTTTGTTGAACTTTGTTTTTATCATTTTACATATTATGTGCTATGCTTGGAGCATCGTTTTACTTTCAGTTTTGTTTGTTTTTTTGCTGGTCATATGTTTGTTGGATCCTAGCTTTATTTGTGTGGGAGAGAGACACGCTCCGCTTTTTCGTTAGAATACTCCTTTGCTTTGCTTATATCTTTTTGAGTATTCTTAGATACTGTCTGTTTTCTAGTAAGCTCTCCCTTTAGCTTTTATCTTGTTTAGATCTGCTAGTTGATAAGTTAAACTCTCTTGTTCTTCACTTATACTTGTTGGAGAGTTTTTGTTGAAAAATTGCTTGAATTGTCAATGCGACAAAATGTTGTTTGTGTGATGATAGAATAAAATGAAAAGCCTGCATAGTTTTGTAGATCATGGTGTGGATACTTGATGCTTCTCAATTGTTTTGAGATGTTAAGTTGAATGCTTAAACTTTCTAGTTATTTGAGTGGAATTGATTAGTAAAGAAATATGGTTGAAAGCTTGAAATTGTGTGGTTTTTCACAGTTGTTAATTCATAGTGCTAATCTTTCCATCAAAAGAATTGTTTGGTCAACAAGGGAGACGGTGTAGAGTTTTTATGGTTATGACCGGTAAATGTCTTATGTTGTTCTGTTACCGGTTATTGTTAGATGTTTGCTTCAAACGCCCTTTTTGCTAACCGTAAAAATTCGTACTGAGTGTATGGTTCACTCATGCATCCAATTCCCAAAGCCAAACTTTCTTGCCAAATGTGTCCACCATATCTATCTATGCATGGTATTTCCTACCGTTCCAAGTAAATTTGTCATGTGCTATGATAGTGGATATTGATAAGTTGAGTGGTGCCCCAAGCGAAGATGGAATTGTAGCTAGTAGCAGTTTTCCCTCGTTTAACGAACCGAGGTTTATCGAACCAGTAGGACTTTGAAATCTACAACGAGGTGAATGTTGAAGATCTCTGGCGCTTAACCTTCAACAGACGTGGACCTGCACACATTCAACCAAAATACTTTGCCCCCAACGGCGGAAAGGTTGTCAATCTTTCCGGTCTCGCAGAAAACAAAGCGGTTAATTGTATGGTGAAATAGATGAAATATGAAAAGTGACCAGAGGAATAATGATGATTATAAGAAAGTAAATGAGGTTGTAAACAATGTAAAAAGATGGACCGGGGGCCATGGGTTCACTAGTGGAGTCTCTCAAGTAAATAAAATATGCATGTGATGGGTGAACGAATTACAGCTACGCAATTGACAAGATCATGACACAAACCCAATTTAGCTATGACAAAAAGGACATGATAATATTTATGGAGGCATCACGACAAGGAACAAAGACCGTTGAGTCCAACTGCGTCTTTGTCTAAAAAGTCCACCGTGGGATCGCTATCCAGCCTGTCACCCAACGGTATTAAGTTGCAAGCAACAGACAATTGCATTAAGTAAAGTGCATGAAGTAAGCAATACCAATATCAAAATAGACATTAAAACCGCTGTGTTACCCTTAGTAGCAACAGCACACCCTCGCCCTTAGACGTTTCTGTCACTCGTGCCCAGGAACAAAAAGGGGCATGAAACCACTATCTACCATAAATACACTCTCTTGGAGATACACACAATCACTTGGCCAAAGTAACTACGCACATCGGAGAGCATGCAAGAACATAAATTACTCATATAAGAATCATGCACAATCTGAACATAACTTCATAATCCATCGGGATCCCATCAAACACATCACATAGCATTACAATAATCGATCTTGATCATGTTAGGCAGCTCACAAGATCATAAGACATGAAGCACAAGAGAGAGAGACTACCAACTAGCTACTGCCATGGACCCGTAGTCCAAGGTGAGACTACTCACAAATCATCCCGGAGGAAGGCATGGCGATGAAGAGCCCTCCGGGATCGATCTCCCCTCCGACAGAGTGCCGGGATCAGCTTCAGATTGGACCCCGAACTAGGGTTTTCGGTGACGGCGTGTCGGGGTCGAGTTTCTAGAAAATAATGGCCGCCCTCTCGGTTTTAGGTCAAAAGGGATTTTATAGGCGTCGGAGGGGGCCGAGATGATGCCCAGAGGGCAGGGGCGGGCCCCACCCACGGGTCAAAGGGGGGGTCGTGGCTGCTACCCGCCCCTGGCCCCTAGGTGGCCCCCCTGGTCTCCCTTTGGTCCACGTGTGTATTCCGTCGCATAAAAAATCTCCGTAAATTTTGAGGGCAATCCGACGATATTTCCTGTTGTGACTTTTCTTAAATACAAAAACAGCAAAACACAGGAAACTGGCACTTGGCATCTTGTCAATAGGTTAGTCCGACAAAATGCATAAAATGATATAAATGAAAGTAAAAACATGTGACAATATCACAAAACTAGCATGGATCACTCAAAAATTATAGATACGTTTGAGACGTATCATGCTATCTTTAAAAAAATTCAAAATACTTTTTCTTTGTGCCTCTGTTTTTAAGCTCATGAGGGAGCAGTAGAGAGCTAGATATAACTTGTGACGAGCGAGGTCATTTCCCCCCTTTCACCCGGCGTTGATGGATTACGTCTTCATTTGAATCAACCCGAGAGCAGCTTAAGCAAATATAAATATAACTCACAATTCTCCTCCGCGCAATGCAAATCTGAGAAATCAGCCCAAACATTGGACAGTGGTGAAACCAAGGAGAAAGAAGAGCGTACTCGCTCTTCTAAGAACCAGTTGCTCTCACAAGTCTAAAAACATTGCTTGTCATGAGGGACTAGATAGCTTCTCTGTTGTGAAGTCGTTGATGAAAGCATGCATACCTCAAAATCATTTTACTTCTATTTTAAAAACCAAAAAGCTCTAGCACATGACTAGTCCCTGCTTCCCTCTGCGAAGGGCCTTTCTTTTACTTTTAATGTTGAGTCAGTTTTCCCTTTTTCCTTCTATCTACACAAAAAGCAAACATCTAGCATTGACCCTGGGTATCGTTAAGCATATTACATTATCAAGATTAAACATGAATCTTTATATTGACTTTATCTTTAAGATAAGCCATTGGAAGTTGAAGCTCTTTGCTAATGCTTACATCTTCCTTTGTGTTGATTCTCAAACACTTTTGTCATGGAATTATTATCCTTGTGAATTAGTCAAATATGTTGATCACATTGTTTTCATGTCTTTGACATACTATTTATGAAAGGTTTTGCTTGGATGATTCAACTTATTTATTCATTGCTTTCTTGCTATCAATTATAGACAATTGTTTTGTATCTCTTCATTCACATCCTTTGATTTGCATTACTATCTTGATCAAGATTGTGTTGGTTGCATGTCTCATAAAAAATTATTTGTTATCACTTACCTACTCGAGGACGAGTAGGAGTTAAGCTTGGGGATGCTGATACGTCTCAAATGTATCTATAATTTTTGAGTGATCCATGCTAGTTTTGTGATATTGTCACATGTTTTTACTGTCATTTATATCATTTTTATGCATTTTGTCGGACTAACCTATTGACAAGATGCCCAGTGCCAGTTCCCTGTTTTTGCTGTCTTTTTGTTTCAGAAATTTACTTCTGGAAATATTCTCGGAATTGGACGAAAATTTACGAGGAATTTTTACTCGACGGAAGGTACCAGGAAACCAAAGGGCAGCCCTGGGGGTCACCCGCGAGTGGGGCCCGCCCCTGCCCGTGGGGCACCTCCTCGGCCCCCTCCGACGCCTATAAAATTAGAAATAACCTAAAAACGTCGAGGCGGCCATTATTTTCCAGAAACTCGACCCCGACGTGCCGTCACCGAAAACCCTAGCTTGGGGTCCAATCTGAAGCTGATCCCGGCACTCTGCCGGAGGGGAGATTGATCCCGGAGGGCTCTTCATCGTCATGCCTTCCTCCGAGATGATTTGTGAGTAGTCTCACCTTGGACTACGGGTCCATGGCAGTAGCTAGTTGGTAGTCTCTCTCTCTTGTGCTTCATGTCTTATGATCTTGTGAGCTGCCTAACATGATCAAGATCGATTATTGTAATGCTATGTGATGTGTTTGCTGGGATCCGATGGATTATGAAGTTATGTTCAGACTGTGCATGATTCTTATATGAGTAATTTATGTTATTGCATGCTCTCCAATGTGCGTAGTTATTTTGGCCAAGTGATTGTGTGTATCTCCAAGAGAGGGTATTTATGCTAGATAGTGGGTTCATGCATGCCCCCTTTTGTTCCTGGGCACGAGTGACAGAAACGTCTAAGGGCGAGGGTGTGCTGTTGCTACTAAGGGTAAAACAACGGTGTTAATGCCTCTTTTGATATTAGTATTGCTTACTTAATGCACTTTACTTAATGCAATTGTCTGTTGTTTGCAACTTAATACCATTGGGTGACAGGCTGGATAGCGATCCCACGGTGGACTTTTTAGACAAAGACGCAGTTGGACTCAACGGTCTTTGTTCCTTGTCGTGATGCCTCCATAAATATTATCATGTCCTTTTTGTCATAGAGAAATTGGGTTTGTGTCATGATCTTGTCAATTGCCTAGCTGTAATTCGTTCACCCATCACATGCATATTTTATTTACTTGAGAGACTCCACTAGTGAACCCATGGCCCCCGGTCCATCTTTTTACATTGTTTACAACCTCATTTACTTTCTTTTAATCATCATTATTCCTCTGGTCACTTTTCATATTTCATCTATTTCACCGTACAATTAACCGCTTTGTTTTCTGCGAGACCGGAAAGATTGACAACTTTCCGCCGTTGGGGGGAAAGTATTTTGGTTGAGTGTGTGCAGGTCCACGTCTGTTGAAGGTCAAGCGCCAGAGATCTTCAACATTCGCCTCGTTGTTGATTTCAAAGTCCTACTAGTTTGATAAACCTCGGTTCGTTAAACGAGGGAAAACCACGTCTGGGCAGCCGGACCTACCCGTCGCCCCAGCCGGCCGAGCGACGCCAGCCTGGGCACAACCCTTCCTCGACTACCTCATTCGAAACATACTCCCAGAGGGGGAACTGCAAGCCAGACAAGTGTTGCGCCGCGCCAAGGGCTACACCATCATCAATGACGAGCTGTATAAGCGCAGCATAGCCGGCGTCTTCCAACGCTGCGTCGCGCCGGCAGAAGGGCGTCGACTGCTCGAGAACATCCACAAGGGAGAGTGCGGCCACCACGCGTCGTCCAGATCCATGACAGCGAAGGCCATGCGGTACGGCTTCTTCTGGCCGACTGCGCTGGCCGACGCCGAGGAGCTCGTGCGGACCTGCAACGGCTGCCAATGCTTCCGGAAGCAGAAGCATACACCGTCGGCCGGCTTGAAGACAATCCCGATCACCTAGCCCTTTGCTGTCTGGGGCCTTGACATGGTCGGCCCATTCAGGACGGCTCGCGGCGGCCTAACCCACCTACTGGTGGCGGTGGACAAGTTCACCAAGTGGATCGAGGCGAGGCCGATCAAGATACTGGACGGCCAGACCGCGGTCAGCTTCTTCCGCGACACCATCTACCGGTACGGCTACCCCAACAACATCATCACCGACAACGGCACCAACTTCGCCAAGGGCGCCTTCGCACGTTTCTGCGGCATCAACGGCATCCGGCTCGACCTCGCATCGGTCGCGAACCCCCAGACGAACGGGCAAGTGGAGAAAGCAAACGGCCTCATCCTAGCCGGCATCAAACCCCGGCTGGTGGACCCTCTCGAGCAGGCAGCCGGGTGCTGGATAGAAGAACTGCCATCCGTCCTCTTGAGCCTCCGGACCACCCCGAACAGATCAACCGGCTACACGCCCTTTTTCCTCGTCTACGGGGCGGAAGCCGTCCTACCAGCGGACATCCAGTTCGATTCCCCTCGAGCCATCCTGTACACCGAGGAGGAGGCCAGGCGGGCAAACGAAGATGGCGTGGACCTGCTGGAGGAAGCACGCGAGTTGGCCGAGTCCAGATTGGCCTCATACCAGCAAGACCTGCGCCGCTATCACGCCAGCCGGATTCACCCTCGTTCATTCCGGGAGGGTGACCTCGTGCTCCGGCTGATCCAAGACACCAAGGGCCGGCACAAGTTATCCTCCCCTTGGGAGGGACCCTTCATTGTCAGCCGAGCATTGCTCAACAACGCATACTGCCTCATTGACGCGCGTGAGCCGAGGAAGGACCAGGCGGATACCTGCTTCGAGGAGACGGAGCGCCCGTGGAACGCAGACCTGCTGTGCCGACGCCTAGGAGTAACACCCTGTATCTTTATCGTTTTATGTAAGGCGGTAACCCTGAGCATGCATCTCGGGGGCTACCTTGTATCAATGCAAGTTTAAGTTTTATCGTCCGCCTGTGGCTAGCCGGTTGTTTATTCCCTCCCGCGATGGCCTACTAGCGTGCTGGATGCCCAAGGCCCACGCTACAGTTCCGCGCTGCAGCCTCGCCGACCATAGCAAAAGCTGGAAGGCACACGCGTGAAAAGCATTAAAGGAAAGAATAAGCATCCAGCCGGCCTCGCTCGCCTAAGTCGAACTCCTAAAGTCTGACTGTGTATTCGACCAGCCGGCCCACTTTGCGTTTCCGCGCTGCAGTCTCGCCGGCCAAAGCAGCGGTCATGACCGGCCGTATGCACAGAAAATGGCTAAGGGGGTGAAACAAGGGCGAGCCGGCACCTAACAAGCTAAAAGATGAAAAGTAAAAGTGCCAACTTTTTGACTTAATGCACTAACGATTTAACGACATCTACGTCCTCTCGTGCAAGCTAAGGAAAGATTTTGAGGACGAAAGAACAAATTCGACCCGGCTCCCCTCGCGAGCCGGATCTAATTTCGGGGGCTAGTCCTCAGAAAGCAGGGAAAGAAGTTTTCACCCGGCCAGTCCGGGAAGTTGGGCAAGTAAAAGACGAAAGACCTTTTCTGTCAAATTCGGCCCGCCTCTCTGCGCGAGCCAGCCCCAATTTCGGGGGCTAGTGGGACCCGGTGGGCGGGATCAAACCCCCACCCGGTCAGAAAGTGTAAGACAGAAAGTGTAAGAACAAGGTGCAAGACAGAAAGTGTAAGACAGAAAGTGTAAGAACGAGGTGTAAGACAGAAAGTGTAAGACAGGACCCGGTGGGCGGATCGCGACCTCCACCCGGTCAGTAAGTGCAAGACGATAAGTGCAAGACATTCAGAAAGACAAAAGGTGGCCGGCTAGCAAGTAGCCGGCCCATAAGATTAAAGTCTGTAAGACGTAAGACGGCAAGTTCTACAGTTACGCCCGGCATCCCGGGGGCAAAATAAAGTTCAACACATCAGTACAGTTACACCCGGCATTCCGGGGTCCTCACTCGTCAGTTTTGGCCGCCTGGCTGGAGCAGCCGGCCTCGTCGGCGCCGCCTTCGCCGCCATCAACCTTCTTATTCCCCTTCATATATTCATATAGCGGGATGAAGTCCTCGAAGTCAACGAAGTCGGCGATGGTGGAGGCGGTGTGGTGAACTTTATCGAGCAGGCGGAGCTTTGAGTACTCTGTGCCGGCGTGAGAGACCTTGTTGAAGACCTCGAAGTCGGCGTCCGGGTACCAGGACAGCAGCAGCGACAATGCCCACTGGGCACCACCGTGAGCCGCGGACTCCTGCAGTTCCAGGATCCGATCCGGCGCTTAGCACCTCGCGAGCCGCCGTGGCCAGGAGGGCGCTCTCACGACCAAACTGGGCCAGCACCTCCCATAGCGTTGGCTGGCTGGCGGACAAGGCAGCAGGGGTTGGAGGCACCCAGATGGATGCGAGGTTGGTCTTCTTCGCCTCCTCCTCAACGACCGGATAGAAGCATGAAGCCGGAAAGAAGCCAGATGAAAGGAAGCTGGAAAGAAGAAAGTCAAGAAAAGCAAAGTAACGTACTCTTCAGGGCCACGCCAGATTGCTGAGCTGGCCCTTCAGATGAAGCTCTCTCTTGTGCTGCTTAGCCTCCACCCTCTACAGCCGGGTGAACTCGCCCTGCAGCCGGGTGATCTCCTTCTACGTGTTTTCCTGCTGCTCGGCGTGCTCCTTGTCCATGTCATCTTTCTCCTTGGACAGGTCATCGAGCTCGGCTTGGCGTTTCTGATCCCGCTCCCCAAGTCGCTTCACCTCAGCCTCCAGCCATCTGACGACCTCCGGATCCGCCTGCGGGCGCTGCGCAACACCTGCACTCGCCATGAAGAGAGTTAGTCCCCAAAGGGAGGGCCACCTGGTGAACAGCGGTTGCTTACTCTTTGCAGCCGCCAATTCCCGCTCGAGCTCCTGGACCCGACCGCGGAGCTCCCCGACCAAGTGCTGAAAGTAGAAAAATCAAGATCAGAACAAGCTAGCAACGGCCTACCACGCATAGCCCACAAGACATACCTCGAGCGCTTCACGGAAACGCTTAAAGTCCGAGAGCTGCACCTCCAAGTCCTTCTCCACCTCCCGGGCGAAGGCAAGGGGGTCGGCCGGCTTCCGCTCCCGGCCTTCCAGACGGCTGCCTCCCCCCTTGTGCAGCACGATCTCCCGTGACGCATCATGATCGGCCGCGGGTGATTTCCGGGTCACCTCGACGTCCGGCTGCTTCTCAAGAGCCGATCTCGGCTCGGGGACCGTCGGTTGCTCGGCATTCGGCTGCAGCGAAGGCTGAGGCGGAGCAGGTGCCTCATCCGTCTACGGCTGGGGTAGGATGTCCGTCGCGCCCTGGCTCTCGATCTCCGGCATCTCCGCCGGCCGGAGGAGCCGCCTGGTCAGCCGGAGGGGCCGTCTCCGCCGAGCCGGCACCGGCCTGCGCGTCTACATCGACCTTCCCCGCGCCCTCCGGCGCAGCCGGCCCGTCACCAGTTTTCTTGCCCAGGAGCGACCTGGGAGGACTGAAGCGGAAAGAGCGTGAACAAAGGATAGACAAGGGAGTTGATAGGCAAGATGAAGACACTTACGCGACGGGATTCCCTGGAGTCTTTGGCACCCGGAGGTGCCTCTTCTTCGCCGGGGACTCCACGACTCCAGCATTGGTGGGACCGCTACCGCCAGCCAGCTTGTCAACCGGCGCAGTCGGCCGCTGGCGCTTCGCGGCGGCAACAGGAGATGAGCCGCGGGTCCCAGCATCCGTGTCAAGTCCACAAGGTCAATTATCTCAGCGCCAGCAGCAGAAGTCGCACCAAGAGCATCATCCGGCTTACCGCGGGCGGCCGACCGGGACTGTTCGCCCGCGCCAGTCGGGGCGGACTGGTCGCCGGCGCCAGCCGGACTCTGGCGTTCCTCACCGCGGACAGGCGGCACGTCGCCGTCATTTTCGCCGCCCGTCACGGCGCCGTCTCCCTCCCTCTCGGCAGCAGTAGAACACCAAGGCGGCCTCGGCAAGTCGGGGAGGAACTGGGGGCCATTCGGCCCGTCCTCAATCGTCTGGAGCCGGAAGAGCTGCAAGCAAGGCCGAGTCAACGTCAGCCGGAGTGCGGTTGTTAAAAGCAGTAATTATGGCAAAGAGATTTACCTTGGGGGCTGGGTGTTTGCGGTTATAGGGTGGGAGCCCAAACCCCCAGTCCGTGCCCGCGTTCCCCTTGGTGATCATCCACAGCCAGGAGTCCAGGGACTCGGTGGTGTAGTTCTTCAGGGATAGCCGGGTCGGGTCGTACCGGACCGACATGTAGCACATCTTGTGCGCCCGGCTCTGGAGAGGACACACCCGGCGGTACAGCCAGGCCAGCGTCAGGTCTTCGGCCAGCAGGCCCTCCTCCACCCGGCCGCCCACCCGCTTCACCATCGCGTCGACATCTTTGTCGCCGGGCCGGCCTTTCCCATCCCATGTGGCCTTGGAGGAGGGCGCGAAGGTGAAGGCCGGCAGACCAATCCGGTCTTGGTCCGACTTCCGGTTGCTGACGTAGAAATACGTCCGCTGCCACCCCTTAATGGAATCCGATGTCTTAAAAGCCGGCTGGGGGTGTCCCACCGCTTGTAGACGATGGCGCTGCCGCAGTCGACGGCCTACTTTTGGCCATCGGCGAAGGTCTTCTGCCGGCCGCGGATGAAGAAGAGCCGGCAGAAGAGGTCGAGGTTGGCCCAGATACCCAGATATGCCTCGCAGAGGGTGGCGAAGAAGCTCAGCTGGGCGAAGAAGCCCCGAGATGGTGAGGTTGGAGCTCAAAATAATCGAGGAATTGACGGAAGAACGGGCTCACCGGGAGGGCGAGTCCGCGTTCAAGGTGGTCGACGAAGATGACGGCCTCGCCGTGGCGCGGAGCGGGCCGGATCTCATTGCCGGCGGGAACGCACGCCGCGATGTCGTCCTCGGTGCCCAGCAACCCGTCGCGCCGGAGTTGGGCAACCGCCTCGTCGTCCATGATGGACCCCCGCCAGTCGCCGTCACCCTTGCGGGCAGCCATCTCGCTCTCCAGCGTGACGTCGGCTGCGCGGTGTCGAAGGGCGGAGGAGCGCGGGCCTGTGACGTACCGGGGCGGGGGCCGCGCTCTTGTCGCCGACGAGGAGCGGGAGAAGAAAGGAGCAATCTCTGCAACGGCGGCGGCGCAGGAGATGGTGGATATGGAAAGCAAGAAAGCAAGAAGAAGAAGAAGAAGGGGGTCGGGGCGGCCTATTTAAGGGCGGAGGCCGCTTCATGGGCTCCTGCCACGATCCCCACGATCTGGGCCACGTGGAGGGAAACCGTCGGATGTGCGCGGCTGTTAAAACCACAAAGGAACCCACTACCTCCGCCAAACGCGGCAACCAGCGCAGAGGATCCCAACCCGAAACCCGAAGCGTTGCGGCCGAGCCGGGTAGTGGGATGTCAGACCGACGGGACGGATAGACGTCATCCCTGACATCAGTCCCAGCCGGCCCGACCCTGAATTCAAGACGCCCAACGGGGCCGACGCTGAATTCAAGACGCCCAGCCGACCCGGCGCTGAATTCAAGACGCCCGGCTGGCCGACCTAGGCTGGCAAACTCGAGCCGGCGTTTTCCAGCCGGAGACAACCTCTACACCGACGAACTCAAAGAGCTAATACTATATAAACACGCAGACGTTTACCCGGCCGTGCCACCCGAACAAACCCCAACGTGTTCGGGGGCTAGTGTCAGGGGGATGACCCCCGGGTGGTCGTAGAAGTTTACAAGACAAGATTTCAAGGCAATTTGGCTGGACGAATCCGGCTGGATCCTTCAGCCGGACCGGCTCAACGCCGGCTGCTCCCAAGCCGGCCAAGGTCGCCGACAGAACGGCGTGGCTACAGAGGCAGCCGCAGGCCTCGCCTCGCCCACTACACCATTACGACGACCTCCACGACACATAGTGTCGGGCGTGCCGTTGGTCGCCAACCCGCACCCGCCGTAGCCGGAGCTGACCAGACTGGAGGCGCGCCACCCGGCCTCGCACGTCCCCGATAGCGAGCCAACCAGATGGGCAGCGCGCCACCCGGTCTCGCACATCCCCGACAGCGGCGCCTCCATACTGTGCGGCGTCCACTATGCATGATGGAAGAACACTGTGGGAAGGAAGAAGACTATAGCCGGACCCGCCGGGTCCGGGTCGGGCAGCCGGCCCCCGCCTGTCAGTGTGTAATGAGCCAGACCCACATATGTAAAACGCCTCCTCGGCCCTTTATAAGGGGGGGTGCGGCCTCCAGAGAAGTGGGTCGATCGATCAATCGCTTAGTCCAGGAAACCCTAGGCTACTTCATCTGGCAGCTCTAGCCGGACAATCACATACAGCTCAAGGAGCAAGTTTTAACCTATCCACCGTGAAATAACAAGAACAAGCAGGAGTAGAAGCGTTACCTCACCACGAGGGCTCCGAACCTAGGTACATCGTGTATCAGTTTGCACGGTAGTACCCAATCCCGCCTGTAGATGCCGCCAGCTATGCAAGCTGCTCCCACACCTCACAAGCCTACACTTAGGCATATGTCCATACCACGACACAAATGTTCCAATTTCATTCAAATTTTGTTATATATTACAATATTTGAACGAAATTAAGCCATAAACTAAACCTAAATTTACTCTGAACTGGCGGACCAGTCGAAGGAGTCGTCGCTGTCGTCGAGGAGGGTGAGGATCGAGGATGAATCGGCGCGGGAGGTGGACGCGTTGTCATCATGCAAACGGGAGGTGTATGCGCCGTCGTGATGTGCCCAGGAGGTGGAGGCCGAGGCCGCCATCTGCGCCGAGCGCTCCACGGTCTCCAGGAAGTCGGGGAGTCCCGCTCGATCTCGCTGACCGACGCCACCAGAGCGAAGCTGGGGCCGGGGATGTCGCCGTCGTGCGCCTCGTCGTGTAGTGCGGGTGGCATCTCATACCCCACCGGAAGCATCGGGGGCTTCACGTCCTCCGGCTCCTCCTTGACCTGCCGCATCAGGACGTCGTCGCGGCGGCGCAGGCGGAGACTCCCGCGTGGTGGCGACCGATGATTCTGCACATCGTGTATCACCATGTCGCCGCCTCTGCATCGTCCTCCTCCACTGCTGCCGTTGCTCCCACCACCGCTGTGGGAGCAGAGGGAGAAGCAACCGCCACGTCGCTGACGCTTCGGTGGCGGCGGCGGCGGTGCTGGCGCCGGGATCAGCATTAGCCTAAACAGGGTAGGGTTCCCCGTTTGGGCGTGGCGGCGGGCGGCCGCGATGGCCGATGCCACCGTGTGTCCGGTGCGTCCCCACCAGCGGTCGCGGCCTTTCGGATTCCAGCGACGATCGGGACGGGGGCGATCGTAGAACTCCACCGCCTCGTCGCGCTCCCGGGAGAGGCGCGCCCACCAGGCGGCCTCGTTGTCGGCCGCGTTCTCCAGGCGGAGGCGCTGCTCCGCAGTCATCGTGTCCCGCCGCTCGAGGATGACGCGGCGTAAGGCCTTCGGGCTGTTGGGGAGCGGTGGCACGGCGAGGCCGCCGTAGCTGATGACCCAGTTCTTGGGTAGGCGGAAGTCTGGCGGCACGAGGATGTCGTACCGGTGGAAGGCCCGCGCGTCCTCGATCAGGAGGGTGCGGCCTCCTCGGTACGTTCCGCCCGAGCTGCCACTGGCCTCGTAGTTGTTCATGGTGGCGGGGGTGGGAGAGGTGTGGAGATGGTGGCGGGGGTGGATATGGTGAGGGTGGTACCGCCGGGCACGCTCCTCTTATACACCGAGGTATAATGGCGAGCGGCGGCGGGGCGCTCGAGAGGGGACACTGTGTTGGCCGCTGGGCAGACCGCGGTGCCGGCGCGTGGACTGGCGCATGGTTTGCCGGCATGTTAATGTGCCGCGTGGCCGGCCTGTCGCCTGCATGCTGCGCCGCCTACCTCCGCCGGGTTGGGTCGCTTGGGAAACCGGCAACATTTACGCCGCTCATTAAGCCGGGGAAGAAACCGTTCGTGTGTATGACGGGTGGGCCATATCTATCGGAGGCTCGGGCCGGACAGTGTCCGGCACCGCGAAGGCAGCCCCCATAGTTGGAGGCCCTGTTCGCGGTGCCGGACAGAATTTGGGCCGGACAAAGGCTTTGCGACCCCCAGAGGTGGCCTGTTTTTCTGTCCGGCGCCCTAAAGGAGCTTTACGGCCTCTTTTACGACCCCCCCCCCCCCCCCCCCCCCGTGGAGATGCTCTAACTACTCCATCTTTCATTTGGGGAAACGACAACCCCCAACATCATCCAATACTTCTTTTTATTTGCATGCGATTTGTCCGATAGGTCGAGAAGATGACAGCTCAAAAATATCGGCATGTTACGAAAATCGAAGCAGCTATACTAAGCATACAAGGTTGATTAGTAGCGAAAATCCATTTTGACTTCCGAACTCACCTCGCTCTGTCTGTGTTTTGGAAATTCAAAATAAATATAAAATATTTCAAAAAATCAGAAAACAAGGACATCAAACATATACTAGTTTTTTAAATTTATGCAAAGTTTCGTGTTAAAATGATACTTGTGGGGCTCTGTGCATAAAAAAGGTGCTCATGCATCAAACATATCACAAACAATGAGCATTGGTTTTTTTTTTTGCACAAAGAAGCACACATGTCATTTCCCCACGAAACTTTCCACATACTTATTACACTAACATATGTTGTTGCCTCTTGATATGTGTCAAACATATCTATAATTTTTTATTGATCCATGCTAGTTTTGTGATATTGTCACATGTTTCTATTATCATATTACATCATTTTTATGCATTTTGTCGGACTAACCTGTTGACAAGATGCCTAGTGCCAGTTTCCTGTTTTTGCTGTTTTTGTATTTCAGAAAATTTACTTCTGAAAATATTCTCGGAATTGGACGAAAATTTGCGGGGAATTTTTATTCGACGGAAGGCACCTGGAGACCAAAGGGCGGCCTGGGGGGGCACTCACAGGCCAGGGGCGGCCCCCTGCCGCGGCCCTAGGGCGACCCGCAGGTGGGACCCGCCCCAGCCCTGTGGGCACCCCCTCGGCCCCCTCCGACGTCTATAAAATCCCATTAAACCTAAAAACGTCGAGGCGGCCATTATTTTCCAGAGAAGTCACCCCGACGCCCCGTCACCGTAAACCCTAGTTCGGGGGTGATTCTGAAGCTGATCCCGGCACCCTGCCGGAGGGGAGATCGATCCCAGAGGGCTCTTCATCGCCATGCCTTCCTCCGGGATGATTTGTGAGTAGTCCCACCTTGGACCACGGGTCCTAGGCAGTAGCTAGATGGTAGTCTCTCTCTCTTGTGCTTCATGTCTTATGATCTTGTGAGCTGCCTAACATGATCAAGATCGACTATTGTAATGCTATGTGATGTGTTTGCTGGGATCCGATGGATTATGAAGTTATGATCAGATTGTGCATGATTCTTATATGTTGATTTATGTTCTTGCATGCTCTCCGATGTGCGTAGTTACTTTGGCCAAGTGATTGTGTGTATCTCCAAGAGGGAGTATTTATGCTAGATCGTGGGTTCATGCCCCCTTTTGTTTCTAGGCACGAGTGACAGAAACGTCTTAAGGGCGAGGGTGTGCTGTTGCTACTAATGGTAAAACAACGGTGTTAATGTCTCTTTTGATATTAGTATTGCTTACTTCATGCGCTTCACTTAATGCAATTGTCTGTCGCTTGAAACTTAATACCGTTAGGTGACAGGTTGGATAGCGATCCCACGGTGGACTTTTTATACAAAGATGCAGTTAGACTCAACGGTCTTTATTCATTGTCGTGATGCCTACATAAATATTATCATGTTCTCTTTGTCATAGCTAGATTAAGTTTGTGTTATAATCTTGTCAATTGCCCAGCTGTAATTTGTTTACCCATCATATGAGTGTTTTATTTACTTGAGAGACTCCACTAGTGAACCCATGGCCCCCGGTCCATCTTTTTACATTAATTGCAATATTTATTCATCACTTTTAATCATCATTACTCCACTGGTCCATTTTCATATTTTCATCTATTTCACTATACAATTAACCGCATTTTTTTTTGCGAGACCGGAAAGATTGACAACCTTTCCGCCATTGGGGGCAAAGTATTTTGGTTGAGTGTGTGCAGGTCCACGTTTGTTGAAGATTAAGCGCCAGAGATCTTCAACATTCACTTTGTTGTTGATTTCAAAGTGCTACTGGTTTGATAAACCTCGGTTCGTTAACAAGGGAAAACTGCTACTTGCTACATCCACGCCTTCGCTTGGGGCACCACCCAACGCATCATTCACCGATTAGCACCTCTTTTTCAGATTTGTTTGAAGTGTTTTCATATGTTTTTTGAATTTCGATAACAGACAGGAGCATGTGAGATCGGGAGTCAAAATGTCGCTCTCGATGAGAAGAATGTATCTTGACCGACTAAGTGAGTGAATGCTTAATATCTTCACACACACAAAAAGAGTAGATAATGGGGGTGGCTTTGCCCTCATTTCCGGTCCCCAATCGATATCCACCACCCTCTCTCCCTCTCTGGTGTCGGCCAATTTTATTGTTCAGAAGTCGCCATCCATCCTGAATGGCTTGACAACATATACCCCTACCCAACTCCAATGGTAGTGGTGACGAAGATGCCCTTCTTCCGTGTGAGTCCCGTCCATGGATAAGAGAGGTGTTCTGAGTGCGAGATCTCATCCCCACCACGTTTCCTATAGTAATATCAGCTTCGATTTTAGATTGGTTTCCTCTGTTCAGAGGTGTGGAGATCATCAAGTTGCGCCATTCTGTCGCAATCTCGAGGCATACCATACTCTAGTCATCGCGGTGAAGTTGTTCGGATTAACAATGGAGTGGTAGGCAGACAAGCGCCTTAAGTTCAAAATTCTACTTTTGATTAATGCAAGAGATAGGGCACCTTCCGCCTCTTCGGCCTATCTTCACGAGGCCACTATCTTCAAATGAGTGCCAAGCTTCAAGCATGTGATATCTTCATGATGATCATCTTGAACTTGTCCTCAGAACCTTGATGACGATCACCACATGACGCCATCCTCCATTGGCTACATAGAATCTTCCTTTTGATGCATGTTCATGGAGAGATATCTAACCCCACATAGAAATATCAAGAACATAGATCATGGGTTTGTTCACAAGGCTATTGACAATTAATTACCATACCATGAGATCATATGACCCCTCATTGTACAACACTAGCCTTGTGTATTGACCAACTTGCACTTAGGCTTGATCAACATATAATCTTCTTATTTTAGCCTTGACTCCAACATATGGAGTCCAAGCATTGGTTATGAACACAACCTACAAGTATAGCTTAGTGCAAACATTAGTCCATAGAGGAGATTATCATTAATTACCAAAACCACACATGGGGGCAACCATGCTCTTTCAACTATCTCATATAGTTTCATTGAATAAACCACCATACTCAAGCAATCAAAACTCAAAAACACAATTGACCGAGAAGGCTCGGTGTTGTTACTAAATTGTGCTATATTTATTTTGTTATTTGTTGTCATAAAATAGCCAAAGTAACAAACAAAAGTTGGTGAAAATTGAAAAAAAAAATTGCTTGAAATATTTGCATTACCATAATTCACGTAAATACCAAAACACAACCCTAACTTTATGTAAAACTAGTATGGTGTCCCTTGCAGATTCGAGGATTTCCACTTTAGTGGATTGAAAATGTTAGAGAAATAAAGAAAACTATTACTTATGGGAATAACATATTTGACCATCTTGAAATTGTTGATTCATGATTATTATGTCATTTGTCAAATGACTATGTGTCATTCTTAGTGGTTTTAGATGAGTAAATATAACAGTAGTTTTTGCATGATGTCAGATTTGTATTCACGCTAATTAACTTCGATAAAGTTTCCTAATGAATTAAAAGGAAAGTGATATTTCTTTGTTATTAGATAAGCTACATTAAACAGAGAGAATTATCTTGTTCTCATGGTGACATATAATATTTGCGCACCAATATGAAACCTTTACCATTATTTTTATATTATTGTGATGATCAAAATAAATATAAATACAAAATAAATATAAATACAAAATAAAGACAAATGGTAAAGAAGTATGACTCCAAGTTTTCTTGAACTTAATCTATGTTATGAATTATTTTGTCAACTTTTTACATCTATGTTATCCCATTCTTCATCCACTTTACAGACTTGGTCATATGTCTATTTTGTGTCATGTAACATGACTATGTGACTTGAATATTATAGTTCTAGCCAATCAACCAGTCAACAATTCTATTGTTTGATTCTAATGTCATGTGCTATTATGTTGGTTTGCTTACATTATATAAAATTCATTTAAATATTACAAATATGTATCATACAAACCAAGTAGCACCTACTCTAATAGCACCTAAGAAGTAAGGTGAGACTTTGACCATCAATTGATATGCTCCTAAAAATAAATATAAATGCAAAATTAATTCTCATGAATGTCATATATTTTTATATCATGTTTTTTACAGATTTTGTTTTAATCTCTCTAAGTTATCCTTCCGAACGTCATCTATTTTTCTATCACGTTTTATTTTGGATTTTGTTTAAATATATCTAGGTTATCCTTCCACCGAGTCTGCACACTCGGTCACGTACAATTTTTGTGTATCATGTAACATGACTACGCGGCTTGCTTATGATAGTTCCATCCTCTTAATTAATCATCATTTTTTTGTGGGATTCCCTCTTAAGTTGATTCTCTTGTATCACATGAAATACACAGACAATAAGAATTACGATTATACATTTTTTAGCTCAACAAATAAAAGTATTGGTCATTTCAGAACCAAAATATCTGTGACATGATTTAATTTAGCGTCTCAGCTATTGGCACAAACAGAATCTTAAATGTTCATGTAGACAACTTCATGTTTTATGCATTTTATGCTATTTTATTCACAACAAAAGTTCATTGAGATGTTTGTATCCTTCTAGTTTTTTATGTGGAGAAACACTCCCTTCGCTCACGGGACATCTGCGGTGACTTACCCACGTGTGCCTCATTTCAATGGGAGATGTTTACATGTACATCATCTGGGCACATCTACGATGACTTCATCAATTTCGAAGCTCCACAACTCCAGTCTTCTGTAGTTTCTTTGTGAGTGTGTGTTTGTTAATCAATTTTTTTTTCATTTTGTATACTCTAACATACATGTCTACGCACATACGTCTTCATCAGTTTACACTTATATATTTACTTTTGAAAATTTAGTATCCTAGCTAGCACCTCCTTAGCTTGCCACCATGTTCTAGCTAGATAGCTACAATATTTTCGTATATTTTGTTTGGCAAAACAATATGTATTTATTTGAACTTGGGGACGGACGTAGAAGGACCTGGAAGCTGCATAATATCGATCAGCACTAGTGCAATTTACATAGAGGTCCCTAATATTTTGAAATTACAAAATACTATCAAAATTTTGCACCAAGAACCCTGAAACAAAAACAAGAAAAGCATAGGATATCTGACCATCTTGTCGACAAAGCACTCGTGTAGCGCTCAAACAAAGTAGTGGGAGATCCCCCACATCATCACTAATCCTGGAGGAGAAGAAACAATTGACAAATGACTGAGGATGGCTGCCCTTCAGCCTCTGGAGATGGAGGCGTGACAGCGATGACCGTCACATGTCCTCTATCGAATAACTCCTGAAGATTCCGACAGCTTGAGCACCCCGCAACCGAGATCTACAACACAAAGGTCGATCCTCAATGACAACAACATCACCACGATGACGCCATTTCAGGTCTCCGGCTTCTGTATTTTTTTTTTTGATAAAGGGATTTTATTACTTAAGAGATTTAAGCATTACACCCGGCCTCTGCATAGCTAAGATGCACACAGGCACCAGTTCACCCGTAACCAATTCAGAACAAAAAGTAGAAAAGGCGAATTACATATCATAATGAGAAAATGTAGATCTGCCTAAGATGTTGGTAGGTCTATCCGGAGTCTATGTTGCCATCCATGCCGGGAGAATAACTCCCTGGCTGCAGCCTCCAGCCTCGACGCCACCTCTAAAAATAAGTCTCAGTGCTCCACACGCTGCAGAGACGACCATGCTCGCAGCGTAGCTGTACACCGATAGATAACCTGTATAAAAGAAGCATTTTTATCGCTAAAAAACTTGTCATTTCTACATAGCCACAGCGACCAAATAACGGCAATCGCGCCCATCCTACTGAAGAGTTTAAACCTAGGATCCACGCCATTTAACCAGTTGCCAAAAATGTTTACAACAGTACGCGGTGGATGTAAGGTAGAACCTATCTGGACGGCTGACCATATAGACCTGGCGAATTCGCACTGGAAGAATAAGTATGTAATGGTTTCATCATGTTGACAGAAAACACACGTTTTACTTCCGTGCCAATTACGCTTGGCAAGCTTGTCTTTTATAAAAATTACACCCCGACGAAGATACCACCAAACACTTTAGTTTTAAGCGGGATCTTCATCTTCCAAATTTTGCTATTATCTTTAATATCGACTGGCACTTCGGGTAGAATTAGTGCTCTATACATAGAATCAACCGAGAATTTACCATTCTTCGTAAGATTTCATTGAAATTTATCTGGACCTTCCGACAATTGGACTGAATCCAATCGGATGAGCAAGGCATTCCAGGATGCTTGTCTTGTTCTAAGTAAACTTTTTCTGAACGAAACATCTGGTGGGGAGGTACCCAACACCTTCGCGACCGTGTCGCTTTTGTTTCGTACAATAGTGTACAGAGCCGGATATTGTTCTCTAAGGGTAGATTGGCCTAGCCATTTATCCTCCCAGAAACGAATTTCGATCCGTCCCTAATTGAGAAAGATCCATGTTGGAAAAAAACTTCTTTGTAGCCATGAGGCTAGCCCAGAAGTGTGAATCGCCAGGTTTCCAAAAAAACTGTGAGACATCTTGATCTCTGATACCCACAAGTATAGGGGATCGTTGAAATCTTCGATGTGTAAATATTAATATCGATCCCACGAGGAGTAGAAGGTATAAGTATTTATCCTCTCAAATAAGAGTGTCACTTCTCTTATTATCTATGCACTAGACAAACTAAAATGATTAAATGATGCAAGTGTTTTTGGGTTTTTGGTGTAGAGTTTGCAATAAAGTAAAAAGCCGAAAATAAAATATGACAAGTGAAAGCTCTTAAAGAGACAAAGCCCAATCCTCTATGCAGCAAGAGGACAAGCTTGAGTGGTGTGTTTCTTATAGGTGGAAAACGTTCCCAAGGGCTACATGGATTTCATGGCATAAATATTTCTAGAACAACAAGGTAAACATTTTGTCAAGTTTTAATCTTCTTTGAACGGAGCCATAATTAGGTGTAGTTAAATAGATAAACTAAACCCCTTATGATTGATCATGTGGCCAAGTAAATGATTGCACAAGAATTATTAAGACATAAAGTCCCACCATAGCATTACACTCTAAGGTCCCCGATATAAATCCCCTCCTAATGTAACTTCATGTATTAGACCAAGGTTTACGAGTCCTCCTAGGTCCTACCCATTCCATCACACTAGTGTGATAGAACCTTCATGCATTACTCAATATATGGTGCACTTCATACATTGTACATCAAGACAATCATAAAAGATAAAAACTTGACCAAATACTCAACACAAGTTAAGTGAAAATTATTGCCAATCCATCCTATGCCCCCAGGAACATGAGAGAACTACTCACAACGCGAAAACATGATATGATTCAATGGTATAAGTGATACAACACAATCTGAAAATATAATCTCCCCACAAAACAATGACAAGTAGCAATTCACAAACATGTAGAATAGCACTTAGACAATAGCTAGGGTTCGAACTATCTCAAACTATGAGGGGGATGAAGTGGATCACGAAGATGGTGATGGAGATGGTTCTGGTCTTGATGGTGGTGTTGATGGAGACTCCGGAGGGGGGTGGAGGAGCCTTCCGAAGGTGATTCCGACGGTGTTTCCCCCCTCCGATCTTCTCCGGCGGCAGCCTTCTGTCTCCTGTTTCTTGGTTTTGTGTTTCTCCGCCGCCTCCTCACGAAAATCCTCGAGGAACTATTTTTATAGTCGGTTTTAGGTCAAGACAAAGGCACTGGGACGAAGATCGACGGCATCGGAAGCTCGAGGCCCAGGATAGGGGGCCCCACGCGGCCAAGGAGGGCCCACCTCTTTCGGCCCTCGGGTCTCCATTTGTTCGCTTCCTTCGCTCCTACGCTTCGTTCCTTCCAAAAATGATCCCCGCAAAATATTAGGTCATTTGGACGTCGTTTGGGTCCCTGAAACATCAAAATATAGAAAATAGGGTTTTCTGCCAGTGCAGGGTTAATTCCAGAAAAATAGGAAAACTGTGAAATCTTCCCAAAAATCCTTATAAAACAATGATATAACCCTTATATGATGCAAATATGATTGAAATATGAGTATTATAATGCAAAGTTCATGTATGCATTTTACATGCATCAATCTCCCACATATTTTCTCCTAAAGAGGGTTTGCCAAACTCCATCTTCCGATAGAAGTTTGAAGAACCATTTACCTAGCAAGGCTCTATTCTTGACCTCAAGGTCATGAATTCCGAGCCCTCCTTGGTCTTTAGGACAACAAACCACACTCCATTTAGTCAGACGATATTTTTTCTTCTCGCAATCCCCTTGCCAAAAGAATCTAGACCAGAAATCATTCAATCTTTTTAAGATTCCTTTGGGCAATTGGAAGAATGAAATCATGTACAGTACCATGTTTGTTAGTACCGAGTTTATGAGAACCAATCTTCCACCCAGGGATAAGAGTTTGCCTTTCCAGCTATTTAAGCGTAATTGAAGTCTTTCCTCCACCTTTTTCCATTCAGCATTTGTAAGTTTCCGATAATGAATCGGAATACCCAAATAGTTGATAGGAAAATGACCTTGCTCACAGCCAAAGAGTTCAGCATACAAGGCGGCGTCTTCTTGAGCCTCGCCAAAGCAAAACAATTCACTTTTATGGAAATTTATCTTAAGACACGAAAGTTGCTCGAATGCTGACAAGATCAGCTTAAGGTTACGAGCTTTTTCGATGTCATGTTCCATAAAAAGAATTGTATCGTCAGCATATTGAAGAATCGATAGACCACCATCTACAAGATGTGGAATCACTCCTTCAATTTGACCCTCAGATTTAGCACGTTCGATCAAGATAGCCAACATATCAGCCACTATATTAAATAGTATTGGCGATAACGGGTCAGCCTGTCCGAGTCCTTTTTTCATTTGAAAGTATTTGCCAGTGTCATCATTGACCTTAATGGCTACACTTCCTCCCGAAAAAAAGCAATTAACTTTATTCTGAGGGTCTGCTGAAGGAAAGACCATTTGACTTTATCATAAGCTTTCTCAAAGTCAATTTTAAGAATTACCCCATTCAGCTTTTTCCTATGTAGCTCGTGAACTATTTCATGTAGGATCGCAACTCCATCAAGGATGTTGCGGCCTTGTATAAAAGTCGTCTGAGACGGACGCACTACATGATCCGCCACACTGTTCAGTCGAATTGTAGCCACTTTGGTGAATATTTTAAAACTAACGTTAAGAAGGCATATAGGTCTAAATTGTTGAATCCTTTCTGCCTCGTTAACCTTAGGTAATAAAATTATCTCCCCAAAATTGAGATGAAACAACTCTAGCAGTCCATTGTGAAGATAGGCAAACAGTTGAAGTAAATCAGACTTGATAATATCCCAAAAGTTCTGGTAGAACTCAGCCGGGAAACCATCAGGTCCAGGTGTTGAATTATGTTTCATTTGGAAAACTGCCATCCTCACTTCCTCCTCTGAGTAGAGTTTAGTAAGTAGACTATTTTCCTCATCTGAAACCTGGGGGATATCCTCTGTTCAAGACTCATCCAAAGTGAAATTTCCTTCCACTGGAGCATTGAATAGGCCTTTATAGTAATTTGTAATGTATGACTTTAGTTGTTCATGGCCCTCAATCGTTCCCTCATCCTGGACTAGAGAATGAATGCGCTTTTTCATGTGTCTGCCATTGGCAATACTATGGAAATAGCGAGTATTCAAATCCCCTTCTAGGATGAATTGGGCTATAGAACGTTGATACCATTTTAACTCCTCCTCTCGCAGTAGCTTCACTATCTGTGCATTGGATTGGCTCTTTAACTCAATCTCTTGCTCGGATAGTAACTGAACTTCTGCTAATGCTTCTAGAGCATCAATAATCGAGGAAAGTCGTTCCTTCTCTTTTTTTAAGTAAACCAGAAGTATGATGGGCCCAACCAACGAGGTGCGTGCGTAAAGCACGTATCTTGTTGTTCCACCGCTGGATAGGCGTATCACCCGCAACTGGACTTTCCCAAATTCTTTTAACCATCTCATGAAAACCCTCGCGGTGCAGCCACCCAAGCTCAAACTTGAACTGTGGCTTACACTATGGCCTAGGTATTCCAGAAGTCAAAAGAATGGGAGCATGGTCTGACAAACCCTCAAACGTTCTAGAGCCCGTACCGACACCAGTGGGAACTTAGATTCCCAATCAGTATCCATCAGTACACGGTCTAGTTTCTCATAAGTGGGTTCAGGGAGAGAATTAGCCCAAGTGAACTGTCTCCCCACCATTGTAATCTCTCGTAAGTTCAAGCTGTCAATGACTGCATTGAACAAAAGAGGCCAACGGTTGTCAAACCGACCCTTACTTTTCTCTAACGGAAAACGTAGCATGTTTAAATCCCCACCAATGATAATAGGGTGTGGGTTATCTTTTGCCAAGTTTACCATTTCACAGAGAAAAGAAGTCTTAGCCGCTTCCTAGGCCGGCCCATACACGGCAACAAGACTCCAGCTGAAATTATCGGATTTATTACGGATGTGCATTTTAATATGAAAATCACCATCCGTAACATCCAACACTTCCATGGTATCAGTCCTGATGCCTAGTAGAATGCCTCCGGAACGCCCATGAGGGGGACGCGAGTACCAATCAAACTCTATACCGCCCGAAAGTCGGTTCTATAGAGATTGTGAAAACTCACGTCTACCCGTCTCAGAAATAGCTAAGAAATCCAAATTATGGTCCCGAACACAACCAGCAAAGTGCAAATATTTAGCCAAGTCACCAAGACCTCTGCTATTTGCAAACATGCCATTCATTGGGAAACCGTGGGGGATTTGAATAACTTGGCCCGTTTCCGAGACTTGTTGGTGTTAGATTTAGATTTTCGATCGGATGCTTTTAACTCATACAATGAGCTCAAACCGTCGTCGTCCAAACCACCCTCCAACACTTCACCAATTAGATGAGAAAGAAACTGACCATCTGATGTGGCATTCGCTTCTTCTTCATCCATATAGGTGGCTGTCAACCCAGTCGAAACTTTAGGAATAACCGTAAGACGGTCAAATTCCATATGCCTCAAGACTTTAGTTGACACATCTACTTGTTCTTTACTACTACCAAGATTAACTCCTACACTAGAAAGCTTTGAATGAATTGAATTTGAAGAAAAAGAAAGAAAGACTTTGAACTCAAATTCGTACCATGATTGTCCAAGTTGCGCGCAGCTTTCCGACGCATTGCCTTATTCAGGGAGTCTTCATCTGTCACAGAAGCCCCGTCCAAAGCCACCCCAAACCTCTCACTGCGATGGGGCGGAGTGGCCCCACCATCAAAAGCCGACACTGTGGGAGGAGGTGTACATGGCGTGACGGAGACTCCGTCCGTGAACATTGCCTCAGAAGAAGCGAACAACTGGGACAGCAGAGGTGAAGTAGCAGCCAACCCATCTGCCTCAGCAGTCCCCCTCGGTGCAAAGCCAGACGGAGTGGTCATAGTCGTAGTCGAGACCACCACCGTCTCAGCAGCACCCTCGCCTAGACCTCCAAGGGGAGGCGGGTGGGTCTGAGCCGGGGTCAAGATCACGTCCATCCCCGCCGTACCAGAAAACAGTCGTCCCTGGGAAGGCTGAGGTGAAGTTGAAGCCTCCCCAAGGACCAGCTCATCGGCGATACCGGCCTGAAGGGGCAGTACACCGTCCTGCAGCCCACCGAGCGGGTCCAGGCCATCAGGGACGGTAACGGTCGGCGCAGCCAGGCCTTGCGCTGGTGCAGGCCGGTCCAGCTGCGCCACACCATGAGCCGGAACGAAAGGCTGCTGCAGGCAAGGGGGCGACGGGCGGATCGGACTACCCCGCGAAGCTCCGACCAGCGGCGGGCGCTGAGGCACCCCGGTCATGCGAGGACGAGACTCCGGTGTCGAGGAAGAAGAGGGCGGCGTTGGCGTCAGCGAACACGAGCGATGAGCCCGCTACCAATACAACTTGTAGCGACGGTGGAGATGGGCTCAAGGTCCAGGACGGCCACGCTTGTCTGCATGATCGCGATCCCCAGCACGCATGTTGGCCACCCTCCCGGTGCCATGAGCCAGAACGGATGGCTGCAGCTGCAGGCTAGGGGACGACGGTCGGCTCAGACCACCTCGCGTCCCTGTTATGCGACCCGCCGGAGGCGAAGCGGCAATTGGAGGCGGTGGAGAGGAGGCGACGACGAGGGCGAACGACCGCGTCTAGGGGCGGCGTAGAGGGCAACCCGGGTGACCTCGGCCGTGGCGGAGGCTCGATCCATGGCGGAGCTGGTCGAAGACGCCTCGGCGAAGACGAGGCGGACGACGGTGGAAGCGAGCTGGGGCACGACCGAGCCCAAAACTTCTGAAACCGACGGCGGAGATGCCCCCACGGGTCCGAACGGCCATGATTAGCCACGGAGCAGAGGGCCCCCGCATGCAGGTCATTCGAAAAATTAAACCCGCCCGGCGCGATCAGCTCCGGAGAAATCGCCTGGACCGAAACCGCTGGCATCACCAGCGGCGAGCCAGACGTCGACGGCGATGGCCGAACTCTGCCCGCCGGCGAAGAGGCCGGCATCGCGGCCAAGGCCTTGGCGACAAAGTCTCCCAGGATCGGGGTCGGGGACGCCCGCCTTGGCGGCAGAGGACCTCACCACGGTCCCATCCGCGGCGGCGCCCGCGTGAGCCGCACACTCGCGGACACCTGTGGAGAGCCACCACGTCCTCGCCTTAGCCGCGCCGGCGCCTCACCAAAGGTGGCACCCTTCACACAAAGAAGCAACGTCAACCCTTACCTCAGGCGGAGCCACGACCTCTTCCGACGTCGATGCAGGCACGAGCTCCACCGACGGCAACCGATGCTCCCAAAACCTACTAGCCGAAGAAGCGAACCCGACATCCGTCCAAAACTCCTGACGGATCTCTTCGTCGGACTTCTGCGGCCGCCGGATAGGTGGCGATGCCGGCCGCCCCATCTCGTCCTCGATGGATCCCATCGTCACTAGCACGGCGATGTGCTCCCGATCTAGGTCAGGCTCCTCCGACGGCGTGGCGGACATGCCCCCAAGGCACTCGAACCGCGACCCGGAACACCCCGGTGGCCTCCACGCCGGCGGCGCCAACGTTAGACGCCGACGACCTACCATCCGGCGGAGAGCGGATTCACCTCCCGTAGTACAACAAATACACTACCGTCCCGGCTTCTGTAGTTGCCAGATCTTAGATGGAAGTGAGCTTTATTGGAAGGGAGGGAGGAGGGACACCAAACCTTGCTTCCATAACACTTTGTATCCTAACATCTATTTTCCTTGCCACAAGTGTACCGCATGCCACTCCCTTATATGCGGAATCAACTATTCTTATGGGAGTGCACGGAGGCAAGCACGATAGTCCATGTGTGAAAGGTGATCTTGTCCATATAAATCGTGAGTGAAGTGATTGCACGGTTATATATCAAATGAAATTTTCTTATATATTCCATACATTTCATATGTAACAACCAAGATAATTTAACATGGTGTCTTTGTTTAGACTACATAACTTGCTTTTAGTCTCGATTCCAATTACAAGATTTGTTGTTGTATGTCGATTAATTTTTGCCATAATTTAATCAATAAACGTTTGTTATGCTCTATAAGTTATAGCATTGAATTGATATTCAAGTACAGTTTATAATGATCATAATTTTCATGAATTTTTTAATAATGTAACTGGCATGCCATAATTGTCATGTATTGATGGTCATATTCACAAAATCAAGTCTTCTTTCGCGGAAATCCGCTTCGGTGCCCGGGCTCATCTGAGCCTGGCTGACTTTCCGATTTTTTGAAATTTGAAAACGATTCGAAAAATTCTGAAAAAAATTATGCGGAAACATATTCATGTATGCAACACTCGTGTAAATTTTTGACAGAAAATATCAATTTTTACGCCCTGTGCAAAAAAGACAAAAATCTGACAGACAAAATAGGTGAACAGTCCACTATTCAAAAAGACAGATTTGTCTTTTTTTACACAGGGCGCAAAAATTGATATTTTCTGTCGAAATTTTACACGAGTGTTGAATACTTCAATATGTTCATGTCCAATTTTTTCAGAATTTTTCGAAGTATTTTAGTATTTTAAAAAAATCGAAAACAAAACCGGGCTCATATGAGCCCGGGCACCAAAACGCCACTCTCCTTCTTTCGTTTCTATTTACTTCACGTTATATATATAAGTCAAAATTTTAAAAGTTTGATCGAGTATATAAGAAAAATATTACATATATCATATCAAATTCATATAACATAAAAATATATTATATGATAACTTCAATAGTATTTTACTTCATATTTAGATGTTTTTCTCCATATATTTGATTTTTTTAAAGTTTGACTTTTAATAAATACCAGAATACAAGTCCCATGTACTCTATAATCAAAACAGGAACATCATCTAACTGAAGGGACGGATAAAGTATATAATACGATATATAGCGGATATCACAAATGGAGCTTGAACTCCATGGTGGCCGTTTTCAAATAAATTAAAATCAACATTTTATAAGTTCCAAGATATGCAGAATAGCTATATGAAAACACACCCCCCCCCCCCCCCCCCCCCACCACCAAAAAATCAAATTTTCAAAATATATATTGTTCACATCATCCACACGTTGTCAACCTCCACAGATCTGTTACAGGTCCACACATTTGTCAGTTTTTCTGAGCCTAAAATATAACCAATTTCTGATTGATTTAAAATACAACCAATTTTCGATTGATTTTCTAAATCCCAATAGTGATTATTATTATTATCTATATTTTTCCTTCTTTATTATTTTAGAACTTCCCAATACAATTTTTGATCTTTTTTGAAAAAATGAGCTCCATGGAGCTTATGAGCCATTTTGTCGTTCTCGATATATAGTGAAAAGTTATTTTGGCCCTTCAGCTCCAGCAATAAATTTATTAAAAAAAATCAAAAACTATATTTACAAGTATGTAAAATCTGGAAAAAAAATCAGGGTATGTTCAACAATGCATCTTACAAGGATGAGTTGTTAGCATAAAACCATCACTTTTCAGCTCAAATTTCGGAAAACCACCACTTTACGTTTTTTCTTTAAATGTGACCACTATTCGGTAAGTTTGTTGCAATGTACACTAGTGCTGGCCATGGGCAGCCCGGCCCGACCCGACCTGGCCCTAATGTGCCATCGGGCCGGGCTCGGGCCTATATTTCGGGCCCGACGGTCGGGCTGGGCAGGGCTCGGGCTTAAGAAAAACAAGATTTCAGCTTCTGTCGGGCCGGACCGGTCGTGCTTTGTCGGGCTTTGGTCAGGCCGGGCCGGGCTCGGGCCCGATTTCTACGGCCCGACAGTTGGGCCAGGCCGGGCTGGGCCGGGCTCGGGCCTAGATTTTCTGCGCCGGGCTTTTTCTAGGCCCGGCCCGAGCCCGGCCCGGCCCGAGAAATGGCCAGGTCTAATGTACACTAAAACCAAATTAAACACGAATTGACATCAAATCTGATAGCGGGACCCACTCTCCGGGCTGACGTGGCGGTGCTGGACGGCGCGCCGTTAACTGTTTTACATGTAGGTTCTCAGGTTTTGAATAAAAATTACGCACGGGTTCCTGGACCGTTCAGAAAACATGTTTTTTTTTAACCTTCGTAACTTCTGAATACAAATTCAAATGGAAAAACTTTAATATGAAAAATGCTCAGAAATATTTGAATATTTTGAATATAAATTTTTTCAAACGTTCATAACTTTTAAATACAAATTCAAATGGAAAAACTTTTAATATGAAAATTTCTCAGAAACATTTGAATATTTCAAATATAAACTTTTTAAAAACCTTCATAAATTTTAAATACAAATTCAAATCGAAAAACTTTTAATATGAAAAGTACTCAGAAAGATTTGAATACTTCAAATATAAACTTTTTTAAAACCTTCATAACTTTTAAATACAAACTCGAATGAAAAACTTTTAATATGAAAGGTGCTCAGAAATGTTTGAAGTTCAAATATAATTTCTTTTCAAATCTTTGTAACTTTATAATACAAATTGAAATGGAAAAACTTTTAATATGAAAAGTGCTCGAAAATGATTGGATACTTTGAATATAATTTTTTTCAAACCTTTATAACTTTTAAATACAAATTCAAATACAAAACTTTTAATATGAAAAGTGCAAAGAAATGTTTTAATATTTCAAATACAATTTTTTTCAAACCTTCATAACTTTTAAATACAAATTCAAATACAAAAACTTTTAATATGGAAAGTGCCCGGAAATGCTTCAATATTTTGCATCAAATTTTTTTCAAACCTTCATAACTTTTTAATAGGGTTCGACTTGAGCTCTGCTATGGCCGCATTCTCGGGTGTCGCGATATTGGACGCGACGGTGGCGAAGGCAGGGTTCGACGGCTACGACGCGGTGGTGAGTGACCGGGTATGGGACTTGGTGGCGGATCTCTGAGCACTTGTCAGGTTAAAAGTTTTTCTCTTTAAGTTATGAAGTTTTTTAAAAAGTTTATACTTGAAATATTCAAACATTTCTGAGCACTTTTCAGATTAAAAGTTTTTCTATTTGAATTTGTATTTTAAAAGTTATGAACTTTTTTTAAAAGTTTATATTTGAAATATTCAAACATTTCTGAGCACTTTTCATATTAAAAGTTTTTTCCGTTTGAATTTGTATTGAAAAGTTATGAAAGTTTTAAAAAAGTTTATATTTGCAATATTCAAATATTTTTGAGCACTTTTCATATGAAATTTTTTTTCATTTAAATTTGTATTCAAAAGTAACGAAGGTTTGAAAAATAAATAACATGTTTTCTGAAAACTGTGCGGTTCAGGACCCGTGCGTAATTTATGTTCAAAACCTGAGAAACTACGTGCAAAACAGTTAATGACGCGCCGTCTAGTACCGCCACGTCAACCCGGAGAGTGAGTATAGGTCCTACTGTTAGATTTGGTGTTAATTCGTATTTAATTTGGTTTTCCCGGAGAGTGAGTATAGGTCCTACTGTTAGATTTGGTGTTAATTCGTATTTAATTTGGTTTTAGTGTACATTGCAATAAACTGTTAGATTTGGTGTTAATTCGTATTTAATTTGGTTTTAGTGTACATTGCAATAAATTTGCCGAATAGAGATCACATTTAAAAAAACGTAAAGAACTCCGAAAAAAATGGTGGTTTTATGTTAACAACTCTACAATGATAGAAAATCATAATTCAATTTTTTATGTTGTGAGCGACACTCATTTCATGTTCAAGATTTTGCATGTTCGTGGATACATCACTCACAAGATGCAGGATTTTTCTTAAACTTATTTTGGCCCTTCAGCTCCAGCAATAAATTTATTTAAAAAATCAAAAACTATATTTACAAGTATGTAAAATCTGGAAAAAAAATCATGGTATGTTCAACAATGCATCTTACAAGGATGAGTTGTTACCATAAAACCATCACTTTTCAGCTCAAATTTCGGAAAACCACCACTTTACGTTTTTTTTTTAAATGTGACCACTATTCGGTAAGTTTGTTGCAATGTACACTAGTGCTGGCCATGGGAAGCCCGGCCCGACCCGACCTGGCCCTGATGTGCCATCGGGCCGGGCTCGGGCCTATATTTCGGGCCCAACGGTCGGGCCGGGCCAGGCTCGGGCTTAAGGAAAACAAGATTTCAGCTTCTGTCGGGCCGGGCCGGTCGTGCTTTGTCGGGCTTTGGTCGGGCCGGGCCGGGCTCGGGCCCGATTTCTACGGCCCGACAGTTGGGCCGGGATGGGCCGGGCTCGGGCCTAGATTTTCTGCGTCGGGCTTTTTCTAGGCCCGGCCCGAGCCCGGCCCGGCACGAGAAATGGCCAGGTCTAATGTACACTAAAACCAAATTAAACACGAATTGACATCAAATCTGATAGCGGGACCCACTCTCCGGGCTGACGTGGCGGTGCTGGACGGCGCGCCGTTAACTGTTTTACATGTAGGTTCTCAAGTTTTGAATAAAAATTACGCACGGGTTCCTGGACCGTTCAGAAAACATGTTTTTTTTAACCTTCGTAACTTCTGAATACAAATTCAAATGGAAAAACTTTAATATAAAAAATGCTCAGAAATGTTTGAATATTTTGAATATAAATTTTTTCAAACGTTCATAACTTTTAAATACAAATTCAAATGGAAAAACTTTTAATATGAAAGGTGCTCAGTAAGATTTGAATACTTCAAATATAAACTTTTTTAAAACCTTCATAACTTTTAAATACAAACTCAAATGGAAAAACTTTTAATATGAAAGGTGCTCAGAAATGTTTGAAGTTCAAATATAATTTCTTTTCAAATCTTCATAACTTTATAATACAAATTCAAATGGAAAAACTTTTAATATGAAAAGTGCTTGGAAATGTTTGGATACTTTGAATATAATTTTTTTCAAACCTTCATAACTTTTAAATACAAATTCAAATACAAAACTTTTAATATGAAAAGTGCTCAGAAATGTTTTAATATTTCAAATACAATTTTTTCAAACCTTTATAACTTTTAAATACAAATTCAAATACAAAAACTTTTAATATGGAAAGTGCCCAGAAATGCTTGAATATTTTGCATCAATTTTTTTTCAAACCTTCATAACTTTTTAATAGGGTTCGACTTGAGCTCTGCTATGGCCGCATTCTCGGGTGTCGCGATATTGGACGCGACGGGGGCGAAGGCAGGGTTCGACGGCTACGACGCGGTGGTGAGTGACCGGGTATGGGACTTGGTGGCGGATCTCTGAGCACTTGTCAAATTAAAAGTTTTTCTCTTTAAGTTATGAAGTTTTTTAAAAAGTTTATACTTGAAATATTCAAACATTTCTGAGCACTTTTCAGATTAAAAGTTTTCTATTTGAATTTGTATTTTAAAAGTTATGAACTTTTTTAAAAGTTTATATTTGAAATATTCAAACATTTCTGAGCACTTTTCATATTAAAAGTTTTTTTTGTTTGAATTTGTATTGAAAAGTTATGAAGGTTTTTAAAAAGTTTATATTTGCAATATTCAAATATTTCTGAGCACTTTTCATATTAAAAATTTTTTTATTTAAATTTGTATTCAAAAGTAACGAAGGTTTGAAAAATAAATAACATGTTTTCTGAAAATTATGTGGACCCGTGCGTAATTTATGTTCAAAACCTGAGAAACTACGTGCAAAACAGTTAATGACGCGCCGTCTAGTACCGCCACGTCAACCCGGAGAGTGAGTGTAGGTCCTACTGTCAGATTTGGTGTTAATTCATATTTAATTTGATTTTGAATAGGGATCACATTTTTTAAAAAAACGTAAAGGACTGTTTTTCCGAAAAAAAATGGTGGTTTTATGTTAACAACTCTACAATGATAGAAAATCATAATTCAATTTTTTATGTTGTGAGCGACACTCATTTCATGTTCAAGATTTTGCATGTTCGTGGATACATCACTCACAAGATGCAGGATTTTCTTAAACTTATAAATATAAATTTGATCATATTTAAATGAAGAGACCACCGGAGCTCGAGAGCCAAAAATCTCTACTCGATAGATAGAACATAGATGGTTGAGGGATGAGTGTCATATGAGATATCACATAGTCCACAACATACATATTGCGTTCTGTACAACCACACAAAAATTACACATCAAAGTATACAATACATACAAAACCGTATGAAAATCCGGGCAAGTACAAAGAAGAACCCACATGATGACTTCTTAAACCTGGATACAGATTACGTCCACCTCAAACAGCTAAGTGAGCTAAACTCACTCATCATGGTGGAGATCTTATTCTTTAGTTCAGTATATTATTCTGCAAGGGTGGCCAATCGATCGACTAGCACCTCAACCTTAACAAGTAGCGACTGGGAGGCTCAGACGCTCAGTGCTGCTGGCCCGGCAGCTTCTCCTTGATCTTGTCCATCATGCCCTTCTTCTCGCCAGTGGCCGTGGTGCCATGCGCCCCGGTGCCGGTCATCCCGGTGTGTCCCTGCTGGCCGTAGGTGCCACCGGTGGCCCCGGTGCCAGTCGTCATCCCAGTGTGACCCTGCTGTCCGTAGGCGCCGCCGGTCGCGGTGGTGTGCTGCTGGTCACCGTGGCCGCCGCCGCCGGGGAGCTTCTCCTTGATCTTCTCCTTCATGCCCTTCTTCCTCCTTCCTCCCATGCCATCGTCCTCATCAGACTGTAAAAATAATCAGTTGATGTTGTTTCGCACAGAAAAATAGCGATACATGGGTGTACAACTAATGACAGGAAGAAGCTTTTATACGCGCACGTACCGAGCTGGAGCTGGAGCTGCCGGAGCGGTGCAGGATCCCGCCAGTCTTGTGTTCATCCTTCATGGGTTGGAAATGCCCTCCGGCGCCCGGGCCGGTGCCGACGCCGCCGGTCAGGCCGCCCTGTCCGGCGACAGGGTTGCCGTACTCGTCGACGCGGTTGGTCGCCTTGCCTTGCTGCCCCTGGTACTCCATCTTGCACAAGAGTGGTACACTAAACTTGCGATCTACTGCTGTTTACTTGGTTTGGTCGTACGTGTACGCTGCGACTCGTGGACTCGTGGAGTCGTTCGTGGTTGTGTACTAAGCAGGTGAAGCCTCGAGGCACTACTTATAATCCGTTTAAGGGGATAGGATAGGGATCATCGGATGGATGAGGCGCCACGGTGGGCCGCTACGTGTTCGTGCATTGGCGGGTCGGTAGGCGGTGGCCGGTGACTACTGACTAGCCCCCGTAACGAGAAGCCGGACACGTGTGCAGGCTCAGGGCGTTTCGGAGTCGCCACGCGTATCAGATCATTTTCGATATCCAGGTGATGACACACGCGGCACACGAAGGGACGACAAATGTCTTTCTTTCCGGAAAATGACAACTCCAGATTTATTTTTTTTTGCAAGCAATATACTCCGTATATAGTAGAGATTTTGTGTTCCCCAACTCCAGTGAATCTGGTATTTTGAAAGTTCGAAACAAATATTTACGAGTTTAAAAACTAAAAAGAAAGGATATAACCAATGTTGTATAGCACAAACATGCAAAAAATTAATTTCAAATATATTATATTTTAAGCTATATAAAATTATAAAAATGTGGATCTAATTATGCATATTTTTTAATTTTTAAATATTTTGGATTTTTTCATTTTATATACTACCTCTGTCCCAAAAAGGATGTCACAGATTTATTCAAATTTGGATATATCTATACACTAAATCATGTATAGGTACATCGAAATTTAGACAAACTTATGACATCTTTTTTGGGACGGAGGAAGTAGATCCTAATATAAAGTATTTGAAGTTGATATTTTGCATGTTTGTAGGATACAACATTGTCTATCTTTCAATTTTTTTGAAACTCAACAAAAAAAATTTCAAACTAATAATAAATCAGGGGCATCGGAGTTCGGGAGCCAAAGACACTTTTCGACATATACACCTTGTTGTCGATAAGCCAAGGAGATGACGTCTCAAAAATGTTGGCATGCGATGGAAACAGGAGCAACCAGACTAAGCATACAAGAGGTTTGATGGGAAGAATTTATCTTCATCGATATAGGGAGTGATTATACGACATGGGGAGAAAGTATCCTTCGGTGTGACGAAACCTAGAGTCACCTCCTCCTTGAGGCTGCAAAAGGAGTTTACCGAAAGGAGTTTAACTGCTTGAGAAACATGAGATATTATATTAGAAATATTTTATGAATGCATTATATATGATTGTTTTATTAGGGTCATCTTATGAATATGAGGGAGGCGTTTCGACTCATACACTCCCGAGATCATATATGTTTTCTACGTTCTCCTAAGGTTGATCGCTCTGATCAAAATTTGGACTCGGTTATTCATCCTTCTAGACGTCCTCTAGTCATGTCAAAATGTTTTGGGAGAAGTCAAATTAAATTTTGTTTTGCGAGAAGTCAATTTTTCTTTTTGCACATGCGCATGCCCCTAACGTCATGCATACCACAGAAAAACTCCTCCACCCCGTACGCCACCACCGCACCGATCTCGATCAAGCATTTGGTAAATACAAATATGTAGATAGAAAATTATACTCAAAGCACATTTGGAACGCATGACATTTGACATTGTGAATAGTGTGGAAAATTTAGCATTTTGCAAGGTTTTGGAATGTGCAATGTGAGGTGTTTGCAATAAATGGCCATTTGCTTGCGTTGTAAATATAAAAATTGTGTGAAGTTCTGATAAGTAGAAGTAAGAACAACAGAACAGACGGTACATGGGAAGTCTCACAGATACACTACATCCATCTCACTGATACATCAATCATGAGTAACTCGTTATTATTCTGCAAAGGTTGCCGACGGGCACCTCAACATTCACGAGCAGCGGCCGCGGGGCTCAGACGCTCAGTGCTGTCCGGGCAGCTTCTCCTTGATCTTATCCATGATGCCCTTCTTCTCGCCGGTGGCCGTGGTGCCGTGCGCCCCCGTGCCAGTCATCCCGGTGTGTCCGGCCCCCGGCGCCCCCGTATTGGTTATCCCGGTGTGTCCCGGCTGCCCGTAGGCGCCGCCCGTGGCCGTGGTGCCATGCGCCCCGGTGCCGGTCACCCCAGTGTGACCCTGCTGCCCGTAGGCGCCGCCTGTCGCCGTGGTGCCATGCGCCCCGGTACCAGCCATTCCAGTGTGGCCCTGCTGCCCATAGGCGGCAGTGTTCGCCGGGGTGTGCTGCTGGTCAGGGTGACCGCCAGGCAGCTTCTCCTTGATATTGTCCATCATGCCTTTCTTCTCGCCGGTACCGTGCGCCCCCGCGCCGGTCACTCCGGTGTGTCCTTGCTGCCCGCCAGTGGCCGTGTTGCCATACGCCCCGGCGACGCCGGGCATCCCAGTGTGATCCTGCTGCCCGTAGGCGCCACCGGGCGCGGCGGTGCCATGCGCTCCGGTGCCGACCATCCCAGTGTGACCCTGCTGTCCGTACGCGCCTCCTGTTGTCGCTGCAGTATTCTTTTTGCCGCCGGGTAGCTTCTCCTTGATCTTCTCCTTCATGCCCTTCTTCCTCCTCCCGCCCATGCCATCATCCTCATCGGACTGAGGAAATAATAACCATTTGATGTTATTTCGTGAAGAAAAATACCGATGCTAGCTACGTGTACAAGTAGTGACAGAGAAGAGAAGTTTACGTACCGAGCTTGAGCTGGAGCTGGAGCTGCCGGTGCGGTGCAGGAGCCCGCGGGCCTTGCTCTCGCCCTGGGTGGGCGGGACATGCCCGCCGGTGCCGACACCACCGTGTCCGGCGGGGATCGGGTTGCCGTACTCGTCGACGCGGTTGGTCGCCTGGACGCGCTGCCCCTGGTGCTCCATCTTGCACAAGTGAGTGATGCTACACTGATCTTGCCTCAGAAATCTAGCTAGTAAGTGTTGTTTTAGAACTCACACTGCAGCTCGTGGTTGTGTTTGTGTGATTAAGCAGGTGGTGGCCGAGGTCCTATTTATAAGCAGTTGGACGCGAGCATTGATCGACCGCCACGGTAGGGTGCTACGTGTGTCGGCAAGAGTTTTTCCCTTTCCTTTTTGAGGTCGGCCAGCAAGTGGATTGGTCGGCGGAAGCAGGTAGGGTAGTGACTCACCCTATGAAGAGAAGAGAAGCCGGACGTGTGGGCACGAGGCGCGTCGGAGTCGCCACGTACGTCTCGGTTCATTCTGGAAGCATGGGCAGGTGACGAATATCTCGGATACAGATTATCCAAAGGGGATAAACATCTGTCGTGTTCTGCAGTTCCCTAGCACTGCTGCTACCTAATCAGTCACTTTCTCGTGGGTGGATCCGGTGAAAACTATTGCAATAAATCATTTTAATATTTTTAGAAGATGTTAGAAAAAATGTAAAAGCGTATCACAACATATGAAAAGTAATGAAATAAAATAGTGGTTATGCAATAATATCGTAACATTTTTTTTAGAAAATTGTTTTGAAAAAATGTTTCGCAGCATTTCAAAAATAGTAAACTAACAAAACAAATCGTTCTGTAACAAAACAAAATTCAAAAGGATGTTACAAAACATGCAAGAAAGACCAAAATATTTATAAAATAGTAATACAGCAAAGTAAACTATGTTTGCATCATTTTGAAAACATGTATACAACATCGAGAAAACACAAACGTGTAGCAAACGTCCAGAAACACTCTCGTGTGTGTGCTTCACAACGCATTTGTTTCAATTTGAATTCATATATGCAACATCGAAAAACCATACAAGACTAGCCTTATGTTGAGCACCGACCTCGCTGGATGGGCCTCACCAGTCCGACACGCACGAGCCTCTTTGGAGTCCAAACCCATTCCTCTCAATCCCACCCTTTTCCCTGAGCACAACACCACACAAAACTTGAGACTGGAGCTCCCCGACCACGAGAATCGATGGCAACACGACAGGAAAAGCTCCACGACGAAGGTGGCGCTCGGCATAGGATGTGCGGCGGTAGAGCTTGCCTCCTTGTGCGGGGAGGGTGGAAAGTTCTCTTGTAATGCTAGAGAGCTTGCCAGCGCGGAGGAGTGTGAGAGGGTCCAGACGTTGCGCCAGAGTTGGGCGGAGGAAGAAGATGGTAGCACTAGTAGGAAAGAACACGCGAGACGAAAGCGATCAAAAAGAGGCGCCAGATGCCCAATAAAAATTGTTTTCCTTATCCGAAACAATGTTGGGGTGGTCGATAAGACACAAAAACAATCCAAATTGCGCCGACCTACTCAAGGGAGAGGAAAAAAATTGACTGGGACATGACTTTCTATGAGTTTTTTGTGTTTAAGGCAAGGTTTTTTCTTCCACCGTGGTTTTCAACATGGTTGTGTCTGGTTTGTTCCTTTTTTAAGAAAATCAGCAAAACCAGGTGTTCGAACGGACGACAAAATTTAGGGTGTGTTTTGTACGAAAAAAAATATTTATAACAAAAGGTGAACTTATGGTGAAAGTTTAAAGATGAAAAATGGACTTTTTTCTTTTGCAAAGACACTTTTTTCTTTTCATCACAGGTTTCTTCACTTCCCTATACATAGCATGAAACCAAACTGAATGGGCCTTTAAAATTTCTAGATTTGTTATGTTAAATGGGCCAAGTAAAATAAAAAATCCAACACGAGTTGGTCACAAACAGTGTCAAGCTGACCAAATTGTGAGGTTTCCATTCCGTGAAATATTTATCCCAAAATTTGTGATTACGTGATGATCTTTTTTAGCGATTTTTTATGAACCCTAGCTCCAATAGGCGTCACTTCGTGATGCTTGCTATTTTGGATTAGATACATTGCCTCTACCGTAAAACCCCCAGTTTGTAACAGTACACGCACCCGTTCAAAAAAAAAAACAGTACACGCTGTGTATCAGAAAAACTATCTGTATGGAGCTTCCAGTAAGGTGGCCCTCGTAAATGCGAGTCAATAGGCTATATTAGTTTTAAAGGATTAAAAATTTACTTATACTTTATATATTATAATACTATAGAAACAGTTTTATATAATAATTAAAACTACCTAACCTAGAGAGTCTAATGAATTTTACCCAAGTAAATTAGTTTTATTGCTTCGTATTGGTGGCTGAGCTATTTATTAGTGTTTGTGACATATATCCGCTATTATTTGTTTCTGACCACTGAGTTGTGACTTTGTTAAAACTCGAGAGATCCAGATATATTATAAAACACACACTTATAAAAAAACTTCAGAATAAATAAAATTTTAAAGTATTACACAATGATAAGGGTCTAATCTAATGCTTATTTTCACATCATTGTACTACAATTCTGTAATTATTTTGCTTCCCGGAGTTTTTATGTAACTGATTCTGTGAAGCATCTATTGTCGCAATTATAATCCTAGTCATGCGCACAAAGGTTTAAAAGTGGACCAGAGTTTTATCATATAATTCATTTCCCAAGTGTTAAGTGAGGATGTCAGTTTATTTTGTCCAAAAGATTTTCTTCACAAATCCGTTATGTTACGGTATCATATTATGATACCACTACCCCTTCTCTCTTCATTTATTGTTGTGCCACATCATCTTTTTGCCAACATGGCATGCATGATACTAGCTATGATACCCCCATTGTGACTAGTCTAAAATCTCCTCACATAGGAGTCAGAGCTGTTGCTTGATTTTGAGCAGAAACATCCGCGTGCAGTAATCAGAAAGCAACCGAGGGTGCGTAAGTGGTCTTGGCCACTCGAAAAGAATACATTTTCCATCTCAAACAAATATGAATACATCCACGAACAGAGGTGAAATACCAAGGGAGAAAGTACTAGCATTCAGCTGAATTTACAGAATCTAAACACAAAAGTAGTCTGGCGAACATACATTCTGTCACTCCACGAATGGGTTACACTCACAAGTCACAAGCGCAACTCAAAACTTTATAAAAGGCCATTAAATCGACCAAGAACATCATTGTCAACACTCAACAGCCATGTTATTTTGGAAACAAGGAGCCTCCCCTATAACTAGACAAGTACAAAACACTACACAAGAAACCAAGTAACAAACCAAGTGACGAAACCAATCAAGCTGCACAGAAACCTGCAAGTTCTAACACTACGATTCAGAATGGAAAAAACGTCAGATTCAGCGCCTGTTTGCTACGCTGAAGGAGCTGACTTTCATCGGGGTGGCAACCACCAGAGGAGCATCAGGTGAGTCGGACGTCGCGAAGTTCTCGTGCATGAAGCGGCTGTCTACGATGGATTCCTCCTTGAGCACAACCTTGTAGCAGTAGCAGCTCTTGAGGCCCTCCTGGTCACGGTAGCAGTGGTGGTTGCTGTCCTTCACTTGGTGGAAGTTCCATATGAGACTGAATTTGCCGACTGTCGCAACAAGATGCTTTTCTTGCTTTCCATTCTCTGTTACCTGTATAAATTACAGCACACGGAGGAACACGCATCAGACGATACCCTTGATAATACTTAAAAATTAAGGAACTTGTAAGAAACCATTTGTGAGCAAATTAACATTTTCAGAAGATAAATAACAAGAACTGGGGTATATAACTTTGGAAACGCGCAATGGACATGATAAACGAACTACTGCATTCAAGTCTCACAAAATAGAAACATCCGTACACCGTGATATTTCCCAAACATTGTATACCGTACTTCCAACTGAAGGAAGATGTCAAATAATCAGTGAACAACAAAAGGTATTGGCAAATGTCAAACTTCCAGTGGCCAAAGTTTCATATCTAGGCGCTCAAGTCACAGAGTAGTTTCACTAAAAAACAGAGGATATTTCAGATATGGTTCAGCTGTTGTTGGTTCTAAATTGGCGTTTGTGCTGTGAATTGAACTTAGTTCTTCTCATTAGTCCATTAAGGAGCTATGAGTTACTTCTGCTCAATAGCCTTTGGCAACAGTACTAAAATTCCAAGGCGAAAGCGGCAATCAATTTTAAAAAAAAAAATCTGTACAGATCAAACTTGGGTAAATATTAGTATATCTAATGACCGTAATTGAATAACTAAGGCAACACATTGTTTATCGGCTATTTGATATAGTACCGAGAAGTAATGCAGTCTAATTTGAGATGGATCAAAAAATTGTCAGTTACCCTAGAAGTCATCACACTACCACATCGAGATGGGGATGCTAACCAGTGTCATATAGATTCATGGTTTCAGTAGTTTGTCAAGATGGAGTAGAATGCATGAATTTAGTCATTTTTCCCCAACAGGCCAATTGAGATAATTTTTTGTCAGATTTCATTAGACCTACAACAAGTTAGTACAGAACTGCCATTATGGATAGCAAACACTTGCCTTAACTGAGTACTATTAGCATAGCACTTTCACTGCAGTTTTCCTATAATCAGGACTCTATGTAACTCTAGATGAATTGCTAATCTTGCACACATATAACATTAATTTGGAATACGAAATAGGAATAGGAAACATCATATAATATTATGTGCCTGAATAAGAATTTGACCCTTACCCATGAAAACTGTCCACCATGGAATTTGTTGTCATTCCCAGCCAAGATAGAATCCAGTGGACTGAGCTTCAGCAACCTTGGCGCCGCGATCCTGTTTCCCATACGCCCACTGAAGCCGGTTTTGTCTTTCCCATCCTTGTCCTTGAAGATGGTGCAGATCAAAACCAAGTATGTGTCTGTCGTGCCCAGAATCCACTTCCCGTCGTAAGTAACATCCACATGCCTGATTGGCGATCCGAGACCTGGGAACGCTGTCTTCGCCATCCTCATCGAACTCTTGGAATATAGCCTAATCTTACCATCGATAGAACCAACAACAATTGAACCGTCCCCAGTACTTGCAAAGCATTGGAAGTTGGTGCCCCGTGAGAACTGATGGCCCTGCGACCAGTGCAGCACCGGCGACTCAGAGGAGCTACCGATCGTCTGCACCCTGCCCCTGGCGTCACGCATATCCCACCTGCAGAGCCGGTTGTCATCCAGCCCCAAGAAGGTTGACCCGGAGGGCTCGAGCTGGGAGCTCTTACTGTCGTTGGCAATGTCCCGCATCGTGATGTCGGTTCCATCCTTCTCAAACCGCCACTCCGTGACAACCTTGCCGGTCTCAATGTCGACATGGTGGACGCCGTTGGAACGGGGCGCGCCGGTGTCTCCGGGGCTCATGAGCAGCATGTTGGTCTCGCCGCGCATCAGCAGGGCCTTCTTAGGCGTGGAGTAGGAGGTGGTGGTACTGCCGCCACGGCCGCCCGAGATCTTCACGGACACGCCCTTCCCGTGCACGCCGTGGCTGAAGTTCTTGACAACCTGTATCCCGGCGCCACCGACGAGGAAGCTGTTGTCGAGCGCGCCGAGGGCCAGGCTCTGAATGCCGGTGCCGTCCCCTGCCTCCTCCTCGAACTCCTCGAGCAGGTCCCTGCCCGAGGAGGCGGAGGCGCGTGGGGGAGGGCTGAGGCCGTCCTCCGCGTCGGCCCACACGGCGTCGTCGGCCTCGGCGGGGCGCGCCCAGGCAGCGAAGTCGGCGCCGAAGACCTCCCTGCGGCCCTCGTCGGTGGCCTCCACCCCGTACGTGTTCTCGAAGAGGCAGCGGTCGTACTCCTCACGGAAGCGGCGGAAGGCGGTGTCGTCGGGGAGCCGCATCGCCCACACGGACCCGTGCGCGGCGAAGTCGACCCGGCGCTGCGCGGGGAGGGCCTTGAGCTGGAGGTCGGCGCCCACGGGCGCCGAGACCCGCCGGCCCGGGCCCACCTCTAGGACCCACCGAGGTCGGTCGCCGTCCTCCTCCTCCGCCGCCTTGTCGACGAAGGCGTAGGTGGCGCGGCGCAGGGCGGGCACCCAGCGCGCGTCGGCGGAGGCGCCGCCGACGTGGAGGTAGAGCCTGGCGGCGTTGGACGGCTGCTTGTACTTGAGATCGAGGGCCTTGAGCTTGGCGTCGAGGAACTCGATCCCGGCGGGGGTGGTGGACCGGAGCGGGTCGTCCCGCCGCGTGGCCGTGGCCCCGGAGGCGGGGGACCGCGGGTCGTACTCCTCGCCCTCGTACTCGTCGTCGTCCTCCTCGCCGGAGGAGGAGGTGAGGTCGAGGTCCTCGCGGCTGTTGGCGCCGCCCATGGTGGTTGGTTCAGTGAGCCGAGAGGGGAATTCGGGTGCGAGGTGATCGGGGAGGGAATCGGAGGAGAGGAAAGTGATCAATCAGGTCGGTCCCCGTGCCGCAGGAGAAGGCGGGGTATATGTATGGTGATGCGATCGTGTGGAGATAGACGTGGGGGACGGAGGAGGGGAGGGGAGAGTCGGTGCGTGGGACTGACGCGACGCGCTCCACGCGGGCAGGCGACGGGGATCATGATGCGCGTGTCATCGGTTGCTTCGCCGACTAGTGAATTGGGGGATTTTGATCAAATTTTAAACTCTCAATCAATTTTAAAGCCATCGATCGTGCCGACTTGCTAGATATCCAACCCTGCCTAGCTATCAAATTATGTTTGGAGTTAAGGGGTCGTTTGGATCCATCATTTTATTTCATTTGGCTAAAATGAAATAAAATAAAATGAATTTCATAGAAATGACAGGGTTAGGAACAAGAATTGACTTAACATAGTAAAGACATTCTCTAGAATTCCAATTGAAATAACATTTCAATTTCATGACAGCCAAACACGTTGGGCATGTAATCAGAAAATGAATTCCTGTGAAATGATGGGATCCAAACGACCCCTATGATTTTCAATTCGATATATCATTCAGGTTTTTCGTCCATCATGTCGACATAATACATCATGTATCGCGCTGAATGTTGTGTCATTGTCTGATCCGAGGTAATGAAGCACACAAAACAAAGGTAAAAAGATACTGAAACATAATTTTTTCTTGGCCGAGTACCAACCCGTAAAAAATGCGATCACACAAACTAGGTAACGGTTTTGTTCTCTCCTATGCAAAACAAGATATATCTACATGAGGCCTGGACCTAGAAGACCCTGAGCCGTCAGTAACTGGCGTTGTCGCCTGCAGATCATCGTCGCCTACACTACCATCCATGGGCTCCCTCTGTCTCCATGTGTCTGCTGCTCCGACCTCCTATGGTTCGTTGATGTCGTTCCCATCTCCACTCTCCCGCAGCACTGCTCCGGTTGTCCACCTCGCCTAACCACTAATTTTGTGCTCCTTAGACTCACGCTCCACCGAGGGAGTAACCGCGAGGTGCCGCTCCGACTCATGTGTGACACCAACGCGACGTGCTCCACTGAAACAACTACCGCGTGCTATACCTCTATTTTCTTTCAGTTTTCTTTAGTTCTACCAGGATTTTTTTTTCCATGTTCACCATTTTTTGTAGAAGTAATAGATGGGTATGTGTGTGCTTTGAATGTACCAAATTTGTAGGAACTAGTTTTGTTGATTTGATTTTTTAGTGTGGTGTGGTGCAAGCAAACACAAATTTTATGATTTATATACCAAAAAGCATGTCACTTTATAGATTGCCAAACTCTAGATCAATTTGTATGCAGTCAAAACATCAAGGGCATACAAAGTGGAGAGGCTATATAGCTACATGCTTGATCAAGACAAAGAGAAAGATTGATAGGGGGTTGACATGGCTGGACAGAGAGAGGTTCCTGAGATCCAAATGTTTGTTCATATCCTACTACTTTCTTCATTATGTTTTCTTCTTCCTCATTTCCTCCTTTTTCCGTGGGGTCGTGTTCTTGTTCGCCCTTCTGTCACTCATTTTCTTTGATCCTTTGATTTTCGATGTGGCTTTGTCGTAGATGTTTGAGCAGGTGTGGTGGTTCTTTTTTTGTAAAGCCCAAAAATATTTTAGTTGTAGCCATAGGTTCTAATTGGCCCAGTTTTTGGTTTTCAGTAGGGGGGGGGGGGGGGGAAGAAGGATGAAGTTTTTTCGAAGCTGTTCTAGTCACAATTGGAGAAAACAGGAAAACCAAACTCAAAGAACAATAGGCTAACTAATGAGGAAATGAAGAAATTTAAAAGAAATATTGTCTTACGGTCAACAGAAAAATCATTGACTTAGATGATGATGGTTAGACCGTCTAAATAAAATGGTTAGAGCATCTCCACCAGGACCCTTAAAGCACCCCAAAGAATCACTAGGATGCCAGACACGAAAACCGGCCACATCGACACCCCAAAACTTCCGTCCGGCCAAATTTCTGTCTGGCACACCCGAGCGGACCTCCAAACTTGGGGGTTTGCTCGGGGTTAATGACGCCATGCAGGTGATCAGGACACGCGCGTACATGACGGATGACGCCACTTTCCCAAGCAACGCAGCAGCGTGACACGCGGCAGAGAGAAATGGGACGGGACAGACAACACGTCATATTAACCCCTAAATTGAACATAAATTGAGGGTGTCGTGTTGGAGGAGATGCTCTAATTCCAGCGTCAAATGCGCAAGGCATTTACTGTCTAGTCCTCAAGACATGAGTCCGCTGGTTGGTGACTTCGTTGACGTCGAGACTCTACGTGCGCGGTGACGTGTGTCGGGGAGCGCAATTTACGGGAAATTGCACGCTATAGAAAGTTAGAAACCCATGGTCAACCAAGTCTTCCCACCGCTGTCCGATCCCTCCCCGTCCGAGTGTCCGACCGCCCAGTTCACCGTGCCCCGCCCTACCGCCGATCCCCCAAATCCGGCGAGTTCCCCGTCTCAAACACGGCCCTCTGACAGCGGGTACCACCACACCAGCCTCTGACAGGTGGGTCCAGCGGAGGGGAAAAAAAGGAGGGGGCCTCGCGCCGCCGCCATTTTGCTCCCTTTTAAACACGCCGAGGGAAGAGGGGGAGAGATATCGTGTCGCGTTCGTGGGGTTCGTGCTGCTGACTTCCGGTCAATCCATCCATCGCTCGCTCCGCCGTGCTCGAGTAAGTGCGGAATCCCCGTCCCTCTGTACGTACGTACGGGCGTACGCTTCGATCTGTTTTGTTTTTTAGATCGTCTTCTTCGTCTGTCCGCGTTCGATTCGATTGGGAGGAACCGACGAGGAGTTCCTGATTCGGTTGCGGGCGCAGGTCCTGTAGATCGGCTTCGCTCGGCGGAGTTCGTGCTGCGCGGGCCGGTCGATTCGGTAGATCTCTGTCGGGATTAGGATTTAGGGGGTTATTTGATTGCTTGTGCGCTTCGTTGTCTTTGTCCATTTTCGGTTACCTTCCATAGGATTATCCGGCTTCGGCCCCCTGCTAGGATTCCCTTCCTGCTCCGTTATTTTTCGGCGATTGATTCGGTTGCCGGGTTCGCGGGTCGCTAGGTTTGTGCCGAATAGTACGACTTGTCTGTGGTTCAATTTCCTCAAACGAGAAGAGGCTAATGAGCTTTTTTCTTCAGCATTTCTGGTCAAGGAGTCTTTGTTTTTAGTTTTATTTTGTTCATATTTCAGCATGGTTTTGCCAAGATAGTCTTACCTTTTGAACAAAAGCCATATACTAGTACTTTCAGATGGTAGGGTTGGATTCCTGTAATGCAAAATGGTCGTAGAACAGTAGACTGAACTGAACCATGCACCTCTTAAATACAGGTTGACTCTGGAGCTCAAGGGAGTTAAAGGTGAGTATAAAGCATCACAGGTATATAGGCATGAGTAGTACCAACAGTGCACGGCGTGCCGCAAGGAGGCAATCGCAAGATGGATCTGCTGATAAAGTTGTTGTGAACTTGGATGCAAGCTCGCCGGTGGCGGGGAACCCTCATGGGCTATCAATCTCCCCTGGTGCGCGCGCATCACCTATTGATGTGGAAGCGCTCGACGATGAAGTGCAGGCGGTATCGCCTTCACAAGTGCCTCCCCCGGTAAATTGCTTGCTCTTGTCTTTGAATCAAAGATCTTGTACTTCACTTTTTAAGAATTGATATTATGACATTGGGTCCATAGTGATGTTTAAGAAGCAGAGTGCGTGTTACTTGACTCAGATTTTCTTGTTGAACAAAATATCTACAACCATGCATCATTTCATTCATTTGTGTCACTCATATCAAACTACCTTGCATTCTGCAGAGGGGGAATCGGAGAACTAGAAGGCAACCTGTGACAGTAGTTGATCTGGAGGTAGATGCTCCCCCAGAAGGTTAGTACCTTACAAACTACGTACATTGCATTTCATAGAAATGTTTGGCTTATAACGTAGTAGAATTTGGGCGATAAACTCTTCATATCTCTAATATGAGTAGTGTTAGTAGATTCTTCTAGCACTAATTCGTGAATAACATGGAAGATTTTGGGTTCTTACCCGTATATCATCATGCTGCTAAGATGACTGCAGGTGCTGATTATAGCATGATGACATCTATTTTTCAAACGTGGCAGCTACCATATAAGATATGCTCAAAATTTGACTAGTTGTCTGACCTTTTTTTTATTCCCCATCGTAATCGTTTGCTGTAAGATACTGCATGTGTCAAACACTGAATGGTACCTGATTCCCAGTCATTTGAGGTTCCTTATGACCTTATTGTATTTGCTTTATGGTTTATTCAGTCAGTAGTGTTCCATGATGATAATGCTAGGGGTGGAAACGGATCGGATGCGGATCGGATAGTGCCCTTCCCACATCCGTTTCCATATTTTTTAAACGAATACGGATACGAATTCGGATGTTGTCGAATACGAATGCGGAGCGGATGTTAATCGAATACGAATTCGGATCGGATGTTTTCTCAATTCGGATCGGAAACGAATATAACGAAATAGTAGACTCGTATCTTATAACGAGTTAAATATACAATGAAATAGTGATAAATATAGCTATATAATACACACTTCTTTAAATTTCAATCATAGAATAATATAACTGATCACTTTATTACTATTTTAGGTTGAGAAATTTCCATATCGGGCTAGAATTATCAAAACTTACCAACAAAATCTTATTCGGATACGGATATATCCATTTCCATATCCACATTTGTGTCAAAATTCAATACCACATTTGTTTTGTATTTGTAAAAACGGATTCGGATATTTACCACTTCTATTTTTATTTCGTCCGGATTCGGATATTTACCACTTCCATTTTCAATTTTCGAATACGAATGTCGGATAATTCGGACTATCCGCTACCAGTTCCCACCCCTAGATAATGCTGTTGTGCCTTCGCATACCGCAGGGAACAAACGCCCAAGGATTATGCCTCTAATGCATCTCTTCCCAGAAAGGGGAGAAGGGTCCAGCCTGCAGGTAAAGTTCGTAATTTTGAAGGCAATTATTTTCCAGCTTTGAGCCAACCTTTGGGTACTGCTTAATTGCTGCTATCTACTATGCTGCCCTCTATGTAAATAGCAGCTGGTATCTGATATTCTGGTACAAGCTTTGCCTTTCATATCGAGTTGTGAACTATGCTGCCCTTTCTGTGTATTACAGGTGTAAAAATTGTTTGTTATAAGTAGATCTTTTTTGTTTTCCTCCAAGCAGTAGATGATAATAGGACACTCATACTTGCAATATAGATGTCTTCAGATTGTTCTTGAAAGCTGCTAATCATCAAGATCCTGGTTTTGAACTCGCAACTTGCAATAGCTAAATTTCAAGGACCATCTTACCATCTGTAGTGTAGATGTCATGCATTGATATGATTATCCAATATGCTAGAGGATATGTTGGAACAAAGTGGAAGGAACCCTCTATTTTTTTCTCCATACATTTGAATCTTTTGTATCCAGTTTTTATTGGCCTTATTACTGCTCATTATTTTTGTTCAACTCTAACTGTATGTTTCCGTCTTGCAGCCGAGTAATGCAGCAAAAATTAGTGAAGAACCTGCTAAGGCAGTGGTTCCAAAAGAACCGAGTTTTACTTGCCCGGTGTGCTGGAACAAGCTGGTGGAACCTTCCACAACAAACTGCGGCCATATCTTCTGCACCGAGTGCATCAAGCAGGCCATCCAGTATCAGAAGAAATGTCCTACTTGCCGCAAGGCCCTCAGGAAGAACAACTTCCATCGTATTTACCTTCCAAACTCGGATGGTTAAGGTGAGTCGTTTTTCCCCTTCATACGAGCTTTCTCTGTTTCCTGGGCAACCCGGTGAACCTCGGTTTCATCAGATAGAGGTCTGTTTGACTAATATCTCGCTGTGAAATTTATTTTCAGGTCAGCAGAGCTGCAGAGGGTCATTCGACTGAAGTGTACCCTCACCTAGATGTGTTATTGCTGAGAAACTAGTGGCAAAATGCTCAGATGAACAATTGGTTTAATTGACTGGTGTATGTATTAGATGGTTGATCTGTGTAACTGGGATTAGTTTGAAGCTGAGATTATAACAGTGGATAACATCTTTAGTATCTGTGTGTTCTTTACAAGTGCTCCGCCTGGTATGCTTGATCATTTTTGTAACCCGCTCGTACTCTACCACACGGCATGGTTGAAGAGGTGAGCTCGTCCTCTGTAGTCTGGTGAGTGGTGAGGGGTCACCGGCTACTCAGCTTTCGATCACATAAACTAAGCACTGGCTACCGAGCTTTCGATCACATAAACTAAACAACCCTCAACCGTGGGGATCGCCTTAATGAACATAGTATACGTCAATCAAGTTGATGCCCTCCACCTCCATCAGGGCATCACCCTCAACCTTGCCTTTGAATTAGTCAAAGATATTGGATTACACACACTCGAGTCAAGAAAGCGATAAGGTGGTTATTTTTTAAAGGATCATGTTGGAATTGGTGTAGAATATACATTTATTTTTTATTTTGCACTATGATAATTTGCACGACCCTGACAGAGTTCGATAAATTGCCAAACAGCAAATTAAAATGAGGCATATTATCAAATTTACCATGGAGGCCCCTTGATCACTCATGGACTCTTTGTTTGGGCTTATTTTGGTTTTTAGATTTTGACTTATAAGTAAAAAAATACCTAAATAAGCGTTTTTGGATTTTATCTATTGGAAACCAAAGCTTTGGGTCTCAACCTTTGCCTTCAAAAAGCTAAAAACAAAATACGCCCAAACAAAGAGAAGTCCAACTCTAACCACCATATTTTTTAAAAAGAATGGGATCAAAAGATTCGCCACAATCTATTAATTAAGGAGTTTTAAAGCTTTTTTTTGGAAAAAATACAAGGTCTACTCTCCCGACATGATTCGCTCAACCGATTCCTACCCGCGTGGCCAAAGCTTTGCCCTGTTTTTAATTTTATCGAAAATCAATAGATTCAGCGTTTGCTTTTTACAAAAGACATGTGCATTCGGTTGTTCCAAATCTCACAAGTCATGAACAATGTGAGGGAGGTGATTTCTTTCTGAATTGGACTTGACGAACCGATCATATGCATTCATCAATTTCTGAGATGGTGTGTTGGCCAATGATGGACATCAATGGCGAATAACACGAGCCAATCTTTGATGAGACCCTAGACCCGAATGGCGACAATGGACAAAGAGGTGAGACGCTGATTTTGTAGTTCTTTTGCACAAAAGACAAAGCCCTCAATTTGGCCATCCCCTCTTCTCAAGCGAGTCCACGGTCCAAAGCCTATTTGAATTGCAAGCCACACACACAAATTTTGATCTTAGGGTGGCCCAAAATTTTCACACCATTTTTTCTTCATCTCGGTGGAAATGGCACAAACGAGTTGTGCCGTGTAAGCCGAACACCGAGTATTGGCCACTTTTTGAGTGCTTCTGGGAGCTGTCATCCTCTACATCATCGCGTAGTTGAACGTTTTGGAGTTTTATCCAAATACCAACGAATTGCTCCATGTGACCAAAAGAAATGTTCTCGGCCATCTTGATTTTGGCAATCCATCCATTTCTAGGTAAATCTGTGTATATACTCAAATTTTTTTCTTTGTGGAAAGAAAGTAGATGACATGAGAAATATTCTTTGGTTTTGACTCATTAATCCATGGGGCGTCCCAAAAGGCGTCTTCTTACCATTTCCCACCACAGTGTTGGTGCAAATATTCCCCATGTCTACCCAGATCTTTGATGGATCCTTCCATTCAAGCCATGACCATCGAAGCTAGAGAGCCCATGAAATTTCGTCTACACAAAGCACTCCAAGCCCCCAAGCACCTTGGGGCGGCACCGTCTCCCAATTAACGTTGCATTGGGCACTCGTTACCTTATCGGTCGCCGACCAAAGAAATGATCTTTCAATTTGCGTGTCAACATTGCGTGATCGGTGATCTTGTGTTTCTAGCGGATTGCGCATACTAGCCGTTGAAGCCGACTCTACCAGCCTCACATGACCGGCTAACGATACATCTCTAGAAGGATATCGTTGGAGGACATATCGAAAGCCGGTGACGCCCATAACACCTTACTTCTGATCACTTCCGCGCCAGCTTCAACCAAACAGCAACATGCATGACTTGATGCCACTGAAATGGACATCGTGTATAGCACCTACTGAAAAATGCATGACTCGAAACGCGCGTAGCACCTACCAAGTCGGATCAAACCCGATCTCGCATTGGATGGGAAATCGACCTCAATCTCGACACACGGAGTTGAAGGCCATCACCATATGAAAGGTTCAATCACTGCGTCGTTCACACGACCACGAGTCTGACGCCGTTCGAAGAGTCAAGGCCACATCTTGATTTCAAAACTCCCACGCTACGAACATATTAGGACATCTGATGCCACGGCGTGTCGCCCATACGATGCGCGTAGCATGCATACGCCATCACTTAGACTTAGATCATCACCTAATACGAGGACTGGTCTAGAAACCGCCCAACATCCACCGTGCTCGGCCCCGTTCCTTGCCTCCGTAGCTCATGGCCGCGACGTGAGAGTTGTCTCCTTGGCCGTTGTGCCGCCACGGTAGAAGCATGTGTACCTCCGCCTCCTGCATCGCCGCAACACCATCTCACAGGTGTGCCTCCAAGTACGGTGCAACCGCATGAGATCGGAGCCGCCACCTTAACTTACTGCGCTGCAAATGCAACGGAAGATATGAAGAAGACCCTAACTTACCTATGGGACGTGGGGGCTTTCATTTATAAAAAAAAACTAAACCAACCACATGACATTCCACATATTTTTGCTGTTTAGCTACTGATATACGAAGCTCGTTATAGCACGAAAGAACTCATCTCACTTCAGTTGAGGTCCAGCAGCACATCCATGGTGCATCTATCGCAAAGCGCAGAGAAGTTCAGTTATAGCCGGATGATGTTTCTGAAACCCATTGCCTGCCTCAATTATTGTATCTTTTAGGTTCTACTTCCACTCCAACAACAGCGAGGTGAATTAAGAGATAAATTAGGCACTAAAATGTACAAACCTTTAGAGCACGAGGTTTCAAAAAAAAAAACCTTTAGAGCACGTGAGATATTTTTTTTTGGCTGAGTTGTCCATTTTAGTGCCTAATTTATCTCTTAATTCATGATTAGCCCCTCCATGATGATCAACGCCACTGACGGTAACGATCATGAACGCCCTGCGTAGATGATGTGTACGATGCTGCCGGCCAGACTATGTTCGATCTGATCGCGAGCCTGTGCAATTGCAGTGTAAGAGCATCTCTAGTAGACACCGCATTTCCGCGGCCTGCATAATCGGAATGCAGTCCACCGTATTCGTGTTTTCATCGCGGTTTCTGCCGCAGCCAAAAACAGAACCGTAAACCGCAAACCAAAATTTCACAATTACAAAGGAATTTCGACAATTAACAACAATAATCCGAAAATTAAACATGGTTGTCACATCTAAAATGACAAATAAGATAGTTTAGACCATGTGCGCATACAAAATGACATATTTGCATCAAAAGCACCACATTAAAGTGGTGAAACCATGATGAACAAGATCATCACGCAAGACCACCACCACCATGCATGTTGTCGGCACCACCACCACCACCACCGTTTGCAGCTTGCCTCCTTCGCTGCAAGATCTCCTTTCTTGCCATATCATGCCACTCCTTGGTGATCTCATCCATCTCATCACGGTTCATGGTCATGATCTTGTTCTCCTCGGCAAGGAGCTTGGCAATGGCCTTGTTCTCCTCGGCCATGGCTCTTTTCTCATCCATGGCCGCCTTCCGCAACTTGTCCTCCTTGATGAGGTTCCATTTCTCCTCTTTCTCTTGAGACTTCTTCATTGCCAACTCTTTTTTGGCTTCTAATGTCTTGGCAACCATCAATTCATTTGAGGCCACCATATGATCTATCTTGTCTCTCAAGCTTGATGCCTCTGACTCCCTCTTCAAATTCTCCTTGGCTTTCTTGTTGCCGTCCGGCTTGTTCTTGTTCCTTCCTCCCTCCTCATCATCATCATCATCATCATCCAACTTGCAAAAGGCACCTTTCTTGGGTGGTGCTTCTCTATCCCTTTGCTTCCATTTCTCGCTATTCTTAAGCAAAAGCCAACAATGCTCGAATGGATAAGACTTGCCCTTGGATGCCGGCATGTCACGGTACCTTGCGGCTGCTATTTTCTCCTACAACCAAAACACAAATATGAACCACCACCACCACCACTTCCATTTGCAACAACAAGATATAGGAAAAGCACTCACCCAATCGGCCTCATTGGTACCACTTGGAGGTGCATTGTAAACTTGCTCCAAGCATCCACTCCACCGGCTAGTCGCCGTCTTGATCACATCCCAACGACCTTGAAGTGATCTATAGGAGCGTGGTGTCTTCTCAATGTTTTTTGGCATCAACCGGAAGAACTTGTCCTCGATCCTTTGCCAATATCTCTTCCCGGTTTGGTCGGCGCCATGGATGGCATCGAGGGACACAACCTCCCAAGCCCGGATCAACACCTCATCCTCCAATTGGGTGTAGCCCTTCGACCTTTTGCTACACTTTGAAGCTTGTGAGGCTTCGAACACCTCCCCTGCAATCTCCTCCACCCCCTCCTCCTCCTCCTCGTCCTCACCTCGCCCATGATCACCGCCATCCATGTCGTCATAGCCGTAGGAGCCGAGCGGTGCCGTATCAATGTCCACCGCGTTCTCATCGAGGAGGCTGGCAAATTCACCCCGCCTTGGGGTCATTTCGTCGAACACCATCGGAGCGGGGCGCGGGGCAGGGGTGAAGGGGTCGCAGCATAGAAAACAAAAATTTTCCTACGCAACAGGCGGAATAAACCCCAAGGATCTAGATCTACTAGATGGAGGTAGCGAAGATGAGATCCTTATTTCATACCCTTGAAGATCGAACAAACGCGTTTTGTCGGTGCAGGGGTTGGCTAGTCGATCCCCGCAACTAGACTCATCTAGTCGCGAGGAGATGTATTTCCTCGAAGTCCAATCCGACGAAGTTCCACAAGGGGTAGCACCTCCGCGGTATCCACACGTACGGCTCGATGTAGATCTCCGCCTTCTTGATCCCGCAAGCAAGGTGGAGATGGCTAGATGGATCTCGGCACCACGACGGTTGTGATGGCGTTGATGATGATGATCTCCACAAGCATGGCTTCACCAAGCCAAGCAAGAGGAGAGGGAGAGGAGGAGGTGCAGCAGCAGCCCTACACTAGGGGTGGTGCGGCTAGGCCATGGAGGTGGTGGTGGCGGCAGCCCTCCGGGGAGAGAGGTGGCGCCGGCTATGGAGGTGAAGGGGCGGCGGCTAGGGCGCCAAGGGAGGGTGCGGCTAGGGCAGCCTTGGGCTGGTCCGCACCCCTCCCCTTCCCCTCCTTTTATATGGGGCGGCTAGGGTTAGGGCAAGGGCTGGCCGGCCCCCCCTTGCCTTGGACCCCAAGTTGGGGCGCCCCCCTTTGGGCCTCTTTGGCCGGTTTGGCCCATATGGGCCCTTGTGTGGTGCGGCTGGCCCAAGTGGCCAGCAGCACCCCTTTGGTCCATGTGGGCCCCATATCTTATGTGGGTCCCACTTCTAGACTCCTCTAGAACTTTGTAGAATATTCCGGAACCCTTCCAGAAAATCCCGGAACTTTTCCGATACCTCCGGAAACCACTTTCCTTATATGAATCTTATTCTCCGGACTACTCCGGAACTCCTCGTGATGTCCGAGATCCCATCCGAGACTTCGAATCAACATTCGTTCATTCCATCAATTATATCATCGCCAACCCTAGCTATATCTGAGCGTTAAGTGTGTGACCCTACGGGTTCGAGAACATGCAGACATGATCATATCAATAATCAATAGCGGGACCGGGATGCCCATATTGACTCCTACATATTCAACGAAGTTCTTTATCGATTGAACCACGATGCCGAAGATTCTTAATCTCATATACGATTCCCTTTGTCTCACCGATATTTAATTTGCTCGAGATTCGATCTCGTTACCTGGCAAATTCTCTTTACTCGTCCATAATATAGGATCTCCGTGATTAACACTTAATCACATGGTTGCAAACTTTCTGATGCTATATTACCGAGAGGGCCCAGAGATATCTTTTCCGTCACAAGGAAGGACAAATCCCACTCTTGATTCATGTCACCCAACAAATACCATCGGAGATACCTGAAAGCCACCTTTATAATCACCCAGTTACGAAGTGACGTTTGATGTCCACAAAGTATTCCTCCGATAAACGGGAGTGACATAATCTCATGGTCTAAGGAAACTATACTTGGCATACTAAAAGTGTTGGCAATGAAACTTGTGTGACACGATCAATTGCAAGTCTTTATTATCGGGTCTTGTCCATCACATCATTACTCCTAATGATATGACTCCGTTATCAAGTGACTGTAACAAGTCCATGGTTAGGAAACTCTAACCATCTCTTGACTAACGAACTAGTCCGGTAGAGGCTTACTAGGGACACCTGTTTGTTTATATTCCACACATGTATTATGTTTCCGGTTAATACAATTATAGCATGGATAATAAACTATTATCATAAACATGAATATGCTAATAAATCATTTTATTATTGCCTCTAGGGCATATTCCCAACAGTCTCCCACTTGCACTAGAGTCAATAATCTAGTTTACATTTTCTCGATCCAACACTCATGGCGTCTAACACTCATGTAGTCTCAGTGATGATCATGTTTGCTCGTGGAAGAGGTCCTGTCCGTGTTCTGTACTATACAGTTCTTTATGTTCTTTGCAAAAACGTTAATGTCACCTAATTTGACATTACTTTATCATATCATGATAAACCTATTATCATCACATGATAATTCTCATCATCACATGATGAATATAATATATTTGGTTAGAGAGTGAGATTTTCGTTTCCCTTTTATGCCTACATGACGTATGATCAGTCAAGAGGACTTTCTCATAGCATGTGCACCCGGAACTCACTCAGTCTTGAAATAAAATTTCTCAAACCATAATATTATATCTTTTAATCCTTGAATTAATCATATACTCCTATATGTTGTAGACTCACAAATCGACAGTACAACCATGTCACTTCGATATTTTCGATCATGCTTTCGCTGCGCTTCTGCTGTTATGAGATCCCCAATCTAGTTTGGTTTTATGACTTCAACCAAGTCTACCAATCTCTAGATTCTATAATCTCATCTTTATGAAAAATGACTCCTCACTTAACATGTTCTTCTAACCAAAAACTTGGGTCACATATCGTCAAATACAAAAACATGGTTCTTATATGTTTTAGACCTATGAACAATTCATAGCGATCACTAACATATCCTCCAACCATCATTTTTGTATTGAGTTATCAACTCAATGTTTCACCTATTTCTCACAAGCAGATGAACTTTTCTTCTCTTGTTTCATTTTGAACTCCTTCAAAATCTTACTTAGGTTAAACATCCTGACATAATGCTTATCAAACATATCTATCCTCCATAGATACATCCATCTCCATGGATATTTGATGTTCAAACTAACTTCATAAGTTATACGTTGGTTCCTGACTTATTTACAACATTTATGAAATCTCCATTTCACACAAACAAGATGTTGTAAACTCCCACTCAAATATACACCATACACATATTAAATTGTGAAACCACTTTGGCTCCCACTCAGAAATATGTTATCTCTATATTTGACCATGATTAACTAGCTCCCACTCAAACATATGTCACCACATATTTTGATCTTTGGAAAATAGTTTCTGCTCTAACTTAATATATGTTGCCACATATCTTAATTAGATCACACTCGTGTATTTTCTCGATATTTTGGACACCTCCAAAATTCTTAATTAACTATTAATATCGAGAACTCTTTATACGAAACGCTAGTACTTTACTAGCTTTAAGTTTTATTTATTCCCTACAAACCCTTTTGAAGAATAAATATGTGAAACAACGCTTTCACAAAATCAAGTAACAATTACTTTGTGATTTAAACTTAAACATAGGATGACTCTCAGCCATTTTCGTATTTAAGGTTTCTATTTCTTCTTTGTAGTTTCGTAGGTATGTCTTGTTTCTGAAACATGACAAGTAAATCATGAATATCATTTTGTAACCTGACAAAATTTAATATTCTTGAATCCTACTTTTCTTTAGACAAGCTAAACCGAAATTCAATGATCACCATCATTAATTCCTTTATGTGTCAAGTTTAACCAACATAGCACTTTACATATGTGCCACTTGATACATAAACAAGCAAGGTTTTAGCTTTTCCATTTATTCCATCAATTCTTTTATCCATGAAACCTTTTCACGATGAAACCACTAAAACATTCAACACAATCAACAATTGATTTGTCCCTTTTAGTCTCTCATTGTGGAATCTCTATTCATAGTCACATATGAATATACTACAAACTTTATTTGCAATAGTTTCTAATTATCTCATAATTAATGAAACCACTGTTTCACATAACTCATATGCGAAATGCAAATCATTAAATAGATCCTTATTTCTAAACAGAGTGTTTATCAAATAAATCTAAATGCTATTATTAAACCCCGAAATAATACCCTTCTTTGAGACCACACAATATCGAATAGTGTGTGATTACAATATCCTAGGACATATCAAACGCCTTTGAAATATTCTAAACATTGTAATTTGTTATAACACTTCTCACAAGTCCGCATACTAACATATAACTCAAATATTTTTGTCTCTTTTGATCATATCATAAAGACTCAATTTTCTTGTTAACTTAATATCCTAAACTCCAGAAATTTATTTGATCTCATCAAATATCATAACTCGAATAAATACACCTATTTAATCATTTATGATGGAGTACACAAAATAATGACATCCAACATTTGCTGAAAATACAAACAACACTTGTGTTTATTTTCGGCAATTCATGGCACTCTTCCAAAGGGTGGCATTTAGTCATACTCCTTACAATAAGGCGCATTGATAAAACATCAAAATGTTTATTCAATATTCAGCACGACTAAAACAATTGTCATTATTAAGTTTTGGATATTTTAGTATGTCTCTTATTTTATAAATGTTCAACCAATTTATCATCTAGATTATAATAAGAATAACTCACTTATAATCGAAACTCGTGATTTCCAAAAAGGATCACTCATGAAAATAGAACAACCATTGTCTTTAACATGAATAACCGTCTCACATAAGTAAGACACACTAATCAAAATCACACTTAGTTCGATTACAAAACTTATTCAAATCCTCTAATCATAGAGACAGATCATTGCCGGCATCAACTCCTTGATTGCCACCATTCCGCAATGTCTTCCTATATCCTTTATGCGAATCTCAAGCAGCAGGTTCTGTTTTCATAAAACAGAATGAGTATCAAATACTTATTGAAACCGCCACAATTGCAATTTGGACTTAAACACTTATAACTTGTATATCAATATATACTTTCTGCCTTGTCAACTTCTCTTGCTATGGGTTCCACTTTGACATGACGCAGCCGAGACACAAACTCATAGAAAGTGATCAAATCCCTTCCTATGATATAGTCTCCGACATAATTCTTGAAGCTAGGGAGAAGCTAGTGTATCACCCCATCTATCGCGAAACCGTCATTCATCTCGTGGTTCTAAACAAGCACTAGACGATGATGTATCTAATGCATTATCCTCAGGTGTTGTTCCAAGCAAGTGTCCTCTTCCATCTTGAGTGAAAGATAAAACCGTTCAGACATTCGAACCTTACAATTCTGGCTTGTGCTGAAAAACTATTTTTCAGCTCATCACAATCTCCATTGCAATCAAGTTCTTGAATTGTCTACTTAGATCAGAATTTATGAAGGTGCACATCATCCACTTGACTTTCAAGTAGGTGGTTCAAAACCACTCCATGTACTTTTCATTGCTTGCAGAAATATTTGGGTTTATCTCCTATTGGTTCTTCTAGCACGTAGAGCTGAGCATGGGTGTTTAGGACTTCTTGCAGGTACCACTTAACAAAATGACCCATCGAGACGCAGTTTTTCAGCAACGAACTGACTACCGTAGTCGACCATGATCTACAAGGATTTTTGCAAAGACATCTGGACTTTTGTTTATGATAATTTCAGTTCATCTTAATGAACTCCCACTAAACTCAACATCTCTCTGGTTGGTTAGTGACACACGATCCAGATCCACTACACCACAACCGATCATCACGTGAGATGATGTAGGTTTAAAGGTGAACATCGCCATGTTGATCATATTATCCATATGACTCGTGTTTAACTTTTCGGTTCTTGTGTTCCGAGGCCATGTCTGTACATGCTAGGCTCGTCAAGGAAACCGTAGTATTTCCGCGTGTGTAAATCTGGCTTACACCCGTTGTATGTGAACGTAGAATCTATCACACCCGATCATCACGTGGTGTCTCAAAACGACGAACTTTCGCAACGGTGCATACTAGGGAAGAACACTTCTTGATATTAACGTGAGAGATCACCTTATCATGCTACCGTCGCGATCACATCTAAGCATAACAATAAGGTGCATAAAAGGATTAACATCACATGCAATTCATAATTGTGATATGATATGGCCTTTCTTCTTATGCTTTTGATCTCCATCTCCAAAGCACCGGCATGATCTCCATCTCCGGCATGATCTCCATCATCATGGCGCCATCACCATGGTTGTCCACCAACTATTGCAACTACAACTAATGCTACTCTTAGCAATAAAGTAAAGCAATTACATGGTGATTCATTGACACGCAGGTCACATAAAATAAAAGACAACCATATGGCTCCTGCCGGTTGCCGTACTCGACGACATGCAAGTCGCGAAAGATTACAAACATGATCATTGTATACATTATCACAAATCACATATTGGCCATACCACATCACATGACCCCCTCTGCAAAAACAAGTTAGACGTCCTCTACTTTGTTTATGCAATTTTTTACGTGGCTTGGGTTAATGAGATAGAACCGTTCTAATCTACGCAAAAACCACAACGGTGATATAGTAGTTGCTTATTTACTCATCCTTTTGAAAGGCCTTCCATTGAAAATTGCCTCTTCACTAAAGCAAGAGAAACAGACACCCGCCAGCCACTTATGCAATACAAGTTGCATGTCAATCGTGGAACCGGTCTCTCGTGCATGGACGAGTAAAGTTGGTCCGGGCCGCTTCAATCTCACAGTACCGCAAAGATGCAAAGTGCACGCTAGAAGGTAGAAACATAAAATATCAACGCCCACAACTCTTGTGTTCTAATCGCACCAACATCTACGAATAGATCTAGTCTCTGATACCACTGAAGGGGTCACAGCATAGAAAACAAAAATTTTCCTACGCAACAGGCGGAATAAACCCCAAGGATCTAGATCTACTATATGGAGGTAGCGAAGATGAGATCCTTATTTCATACCCTTGAAGATCGAACAAACGCGTTTTGTCGGTGCAGGGATTGGCTAGTCGATCCCCGCAACTAGACTCATCTAGTCGCGAGGAGATGTATTTCCTCGAAGTCCAATCCGACGAAGTGCCACAAGGGGTAGCACCTCCGCGGTATCCACACGTACGACTCGATGTAGATCTCCGCCTTCTTGATCCCGCAAGCAAGGTGGAGATGGCTAGATGGATCTCGACACCACGATGGTTGTGATGGCGTTGATGATGATGATCTCCACAAGCATGGCTTCGCCAAGCCAAGCAAGAGGAGAGGGAGAGGAGGAGGTGCAGCAGCAGCCCTACACTAGGGGTGGTGCGGCTAGGCCATGGAGGTGGTGGTGGCGGCAGCCCTCCGGGGAGAGAGGTGGCGCCGGCTATGGAGGTGAAGGGGCGGCGGCTAGGGCGCCAAGGGAGGGTGCGGCTAGGGCAGCCTTGGGCTGGTCCGCACCCCTCCCCTGCCCCTCCTTTATATGGGGCGGCTAGGGTTAGGGCAAGGGCTGGCCGGCCCCCCCTTGCCTTGGCCCCCAAGTTGGGGCGCCCCCCTTTGGGCCTCTTTGGCCGGTTTGGCCCATATGGGCCCTTGTGTGGTGCGGCTGGCCCAAGTGGCCAGCAGCACCCCTTTGGTCCATGTGGGCCCCATATCTTATGTGGGTCCCACTTCTAGACTCCTCTAGAACTTTCTAGAATATTCCGGAACCCTTCCAGAAAATCCCGGAACTTTTCCGATACCTCCGGAACCACTTTCCTTATATGAATCTTATTCTCCGGACCACTACGAAACTCCTCGTGATGTCCAGGATCCCATCCGAGACTTCGAATCAACATTCGTTCATTCCATCAATTATCTCATCGCCAACCCTAGCTATATCGGAGCGTTAAGTGTGTGGACCCTACGGGTTCGAGAACATGCAGACATGATCATATCAATAATCAACAGCTGGACCGGGATGCCCATATTGACTTCTACATATTCAACGAAGTTCTTTATCGATTGAACCACGATGCCGGAGATTCTTAATCTCATATACGATTCCCTTTGTCTCACCGATATTTAATTTGCCCGAGATTTGATCGTCGATATCTCTATATCTAGTTTCATCTTCGTTACCTGGCAAATTCTCTTTACTCGTCATAATATAGGATCTCCATGATTAACACTTAATCACATGGTTGCAACCTTTCTGATGCTATATTACCGAGAGGGCCCAGAGATAATCTTTTCCGTCACAAGGAATGACAAATCCCACTCTTGATTCATGTCACCCAACAAATACAATCGGAGATACCCTGAAAGCCACCTTTATAATCACCCAGTTACGAAGTGACGTTTGATGTCCACAAAAGTATTCCTCCGGTAAATGGGAATGACATAATCTCATGGTCTAAGGAAACTATACTTGGCATACTAAAAGTGTTGGCAATGAAACTTGTGTGACACGATCAATTGCAACTCTTTATTATCGGGTCTTGTCCATCACATCATACTCCTAATGATATGACTCCGTATCAAGTGACTGTAACAAGTCCATGGTTAGGAAACTCTAACCATCTCTTGACTAACGAACTAGTCCGGTAGAGGCTTACTAGGGACACCTGTTTGTTTATATTCCACACATGTATTATGTTTCCGGTTAATACAATTATAGCATGGATAATAAACTATTATCATAAACATGATATGCTAATAAATCATTTTATTATTGCCTCTAGGGCATATTCCCAACAAGGGGCGGGGGCAGGGGCAGGGGCAGGGGCAGGGGCGGGGGCACGGGTGGCGGAGGCGGCGATGGGCGACGAAGCTGTAGGTCGTTTTGTCACCGACGACCGTTTACGTTTGCCCACCTGCGGGTCGGAAGCGACGGCGGCGGCGCCGGGGCGGGCACGCCTCCCTGGACAAGGACGGTGCCGAGCCGCTTGCGAGCGACGCCCATGGCGGACGGTTCCGCCGAGGTCACGACCTGGCCGCTGCGGACATCCATCGTCTTGCCGACGCCGCTGGATTTGGCCAATCCAACTGCGACGGTGACGAGCGCGGGGTCGGAGGTGTCCATGGCGGCGCTGTAGGGCTCGGCGAGGTCGCCGGTGGTGGGGAAGTGCAGATCGGCGGCGGCGGGGGAGAGGGAAACCACAACTGCCTAGCTGAAACTTCCCTCCCGCGCAAATCGCGTCAATAATGCAGTCCGCCGCCGGGTCGGGGGGAAAATCGCCAGTTTCGCGGTTCCGGGGGGGAAAACTGCGGGAGCCCTCAATTTTTTTTGCAGGTCGGCCGAAAATGCAGTGTCTGGTCGTGCCGCGTTTTCGGCGCCAAACCGCAAAACAGCGGTTATTTTGCAGTTTTGGAGGAAATGCGGTGTCTGCTAGAGATGCTCTAAGAAGGCGACAACACACATCCATAACCGGACTGCTGGCGGGCGCTAGCAAGTGCGAGATTTCGACGGGAACATGATCACGAGCAGGAGCCCCAACACCGCCATGGAGTGCGTTGTGGCCGTCGTCGACCAAGGCCGGCCCTGAGATTTTCGGGGCCATGTTCGAAACAAAAATTTGAGGCCCTTAATATAGATATCATACAATGAACATTTATATTGTCAATAACACGTAAAATAAATTATCAATGACACTCAAATGCAATCAAAATCAGAAAGCATATTTCAAATAACTTATACATATTACCTTAAAAATTCTTCAAACATTTCTTGATGCAACATCATTTATGATAGGGTAGAGCGCTAAGCTGCAAGCTGCCGCTTCGGAATCGCTGAGCGCCGGCCGCAGGATGCCAAGATTCGAACGAAAGGGCGAATGGCGGATTTCCTGCACGAAACTCACGGAAGACCAAACGCAGAGTAGTTAGCATAAAACTACCACATTAAAGTTGAAATTCCGGAAAACTACCACTTTACGTTTCAATCGCAAAAAACTACCACATTTTGGTCCGTTTGTTGCAATGTGCACAATCCGTGTCTAAACAGAATTGATAACGATTCTGACAGGTGGGACCCACTTTCCAGGCTGACGTGGCGGTGCAAGACGGCGCGCCTTTTCGTTTTGCACATAGGTCCTCAATTTTCGAACACAAATTACACACGGGTCCCTGGCACCCCGGAGTTTTCAGAAAACTCATATTTATTTTTTCAAACCTTCATAACTTTAAAAAATCAATTTAAATAGAAAAAACTTAATATGAAAAGTGCTCATAAATGTTCGAATATTGCAGATATAAACTTTTTCAAACTTTATATATTTTAAATATTAATTCAAATGGAAAAACTTTTAATATGAAAAGTGCCCAGAAATGTTTAGATATTTTCAATATAAGCAATTTTTCAAACCTTCATAACTTTTAAGTACTAATTCAAATGGGAAAACTTTTAATATAAAAAGTGCTCAAAATATTTGAATAATTCAAATAGACATATTAATTATAGTATTTGGAGTTATATTTTTAAAGTTATTTATAGTATACTAATTCTGGAAATCTTTCAATATTTCAAATAGTATAATTTTAATTATCTGAGTAGTATAATTAAAATATACAAATAATTAAAATTACTTCTATTAATAATGTATACTTTATACTAATTCTAGAAATGTATCAAATAGTATAATTTTAATTATCTGAAGTAGTATAGTTAAAATGCAACAATTAAAATTACTTCTATTAATAATGTATACTTTGGGAATTCATAACTTAAAAAATATAACTCCAAATACTATAAATAATATGTCTATTTGAAATATTCATATATTTCTGAGCACTTTTCATATTAAAAGTTTTTCCATTAGAATTAATATTTAAAAGTTATGAAGGTTTCAAAAAAATTGTGATATTCAAACATTACTTAGCACTTTTAATATTAAAAGTTTGTCGATTTGAATCGGTATTTAAAAGTTAAAGGTTTGAAAAAAGTTTATATTTAAAATATTCAAATATTTTGTGCACTTTTCACATTCAAAGTTTTTCCATTTGAATTAGTATTAAAAGTTATGAAGGTTTTAAAAAAGAGGTTTTGTGAAATCTGCGGGGGCTAGGGACCTGTGTGTAATTTATCTTCAAAAGTTGAGAACCTACATGCAAAAAGGCAGACAACGCGCCATCTAGCACCATCACGTCAGTCAGGAAGTGGGTCCCCACCTGTCAGAATCGCTGCCAATTTTTGTTTAGACACGGATTTGTGCACATTGCAACAACGGACCAAAATGTGGTAGTTTTTTGCGATTGAAACGTAAAGTGATAGTTTTCCGGAATTTCAACTGTAATGTGATAGTTTTATGCTAACTACTCCCTCCGTTCCATAATGTAAGCCTTTTTTAGCATTTCTCTTTCCATTCGTATCTAGACATGTTTTTAGTGCAAGATTCATTTGAACCTTACACTAAAACATGTCTAGATACGGATGGAAAGAGAAATGATAAAAAAGATTACATTATGGAACGGAGTAGTACTCACCTAAACGCAGCTATAGCTCAGTTTTTTTTTCCTATATGTACGACCCTTTACCTCTCTGGCCCATTAGCTAAAAGACTTTTTCTTTTTTTCTGGGCTTATAACATATAGGCATACATATCTAGACGGGGGGCCTTGATTTTGGGGGCCCTGTTCGGGGGGAAGACTTGTATAGGATCACCCCTTTAGGTGAGATCATAGGATCACTGTAAAAAAAACATATTTGTGAATTGTTAAAAAATCGAAAAAATTACACAACATCCTACCGGTACTTTGCACAACTTAAAAAAAATCAGCTCAAAATTCGATCTACAGCGTGAGAAACAAAAATACTAAATCATACTGTGAATAGTGTCAGATGTGAGTGCACAGGTGTTTCGCACTATTCACGCCGAAATTTCTTTTTTTTGTTTCTCCAACTGTAGATCGAATTTGAACTTGAAATTTTTTGACGTTGCAATATAGCAGAGATGCATGCTGTCAATTTTTTCAAAATTTTGAACATAATATGTTCATGTAAAAAATCGATCATACGATCTCACCTAAAGGGTGATCCTATACANATAGAGTAAATGTTGACCTTATTTTAAAATCAACCAACATTTGTATCCATTAGTTGTCGCATTGTGATGGTTTTGCCCTATTTTATCTTTTCCCAAACTCATAGGTCTAGCTACATGTCAGGTGGGTGTGGAAATTGACTAGGATGCGGATGAAAAATAATAAACGACAAAAAGATGTCATGATATTACCATTAATATGTAAAATAGGTCAAATCTTTTATTTGGGGTAAAATTTGTCGAATATCAAAATTATAGGATAAAAGTGGAAATTATAGAGATAAATATATTTGATATTTTGTTGCAATACGCGTGATTTATACTATAAATATTGCTTGGAAAATACCTTGAAGTACTAAAACAAATCTAGCACCAAGACTCATACATGTCCGAATAAAAATAATTTCCCAAGACACATACGACAAGGTTTAAGGTTTAATATTTTGATTGCCCTCATAAGGTGCTTAAGGTTTAAAATTTTGATTGCCCTCATAACTATGCCTCTTATATTTCTAGATTGGGTGAGTACAATTTACAATTTACATGGTCTTATATGTAAGTAGCCAAACCATGGTTTGTACAATAAATAAAAGCAGCCAAGGTACAGATCCTTGAACGTTGGTGAACTAATAATGGTTTGAGCCATGCATGAGCTCGCAACCAACATGACCATGCATTGGTGACAACCCACATATATACACTCATCTTCAAGTGTGACGGACAGTAGAGGAACTGAAGAACACATTTCACCACCACCACAATCAAATCATGGTAGTGGCAAATATCGTGAATGAAAACATTGAATAACATGAGCAATGTGCAAGCCATGAACACCGATAGAGATGGAAGGCATCGGAAACTCATAGTCTAGCCGTCATCTGTATAAGATGATGCACATTGAAGGACCATGGCTGCGGAGATGCGTCATAGATCGGCTTGGTATCATCATGGTAACTGCATTTGCTTCTATGCGCTGCAGACCATCGTACGCTTGAACTCGTCGAGGTGCACGTGAGAACACTCGTCTATGTAAATTCATGACGGTGATCTAGGTTGCTCGGCTCGAGTTGTTCGCTAGTACGTATTGCGGACATCTAGCTAGCCAGATTGGAGGGTAATGCAAGACATTGTAATTGAAACGGTGACCACTACGTGTCTCTGTAAGGAAGCACGTCGAGTACTACTTGACTCAGTGGTGAACAAAGAGGCGTTAGGAGCTATATATATGATGCCACATAGCTGTTTGAATTCTTCCATTGTAGTACAACTCTACAGTAGAGGCCAGAGGGCATGCCTGCTATGTCAAGCACGGCAGAATAAGCTAGGAGTATTTGACTCGATCGGCATAGCTATTCCCTAGTATTATAAGAAATTTGCTTTTTATATCTGAAAACTTACTGTATTCTACCGAAATTTCAGAACGATCTGCATTTCGACGTCTATGCATCGGAATCAATCAGCAACTAGCCGGTATCTAGGGTGTGTTGGTAGACTGGGTGAGACCAGAAAATCTCTTCCCACCCAACTTTCTGTTGTTTGGTAGCCTGTGTTAGCAGTCTGGGCCATGCCCACTCGATACGAAAATGGCCTCTAACCTGGCCGGGTTGGAAGCAGAAATCGAGCTTCACAAGCGAAGCCTGGCCGAGCTCATCCCGAAAAATCCTCACGTGTGGGCCCCACTGCGCGTAGCCCCGCAAGCACCCACCGCCCCGCTCTCTCATTCACCCCCCACCCCTCTCTCTCCTTTCTCCCTCGGCCCGAAAAATCGCCAGTCAACCCCGCCTCCCAGCGCCGGTGCGTGGGTGTGGTGCACCGGCCGCTGAGCTCCTCGGCAAGGTCCGCATCCAGGACCACATCGGCACGCGCCTGGCTCGGGCCGCCCTACCGCCGCCGGACTTGGTGCGGGAGGAGCTCCTCCCGGCGTTGCCGCCTACCGCCGCTACGAAGGAGTACAAGCTCCGCGTCCTCGACCAGTACCGCATCGGTGCGTGGGTGTGGTGCACCGGCCGCCGAGCTCCTCGGCAAGGTCCGCATCCAGGACTGCATCGGCACGCACCGGCCGCCTACCGCAGCCGAGCTCCTCCCACCGCAGCCAAGCTCCTCCCCAGGTCGCGACCTCCGTCCCCGTGCCACCAAGCTTCTGCCCGCACTGCCGACCTCCACAGGCCTGGCTCGAGCCGCTGCCTACTGCCGCCACGGTCGCAGGCCCAGCGTCGCAGCCTACCATCGCCAGGACACGCGCCGCTGATGAGCCACGGAGTGCCACCAGGGAGGAGCACCTCGGCCGCCGACGAGCACCTTCCCATGTGCCAAGGCCCCGATGGGGTGATTGGACTTGATTGCTTTTTTTATTTTGTTCAAGGTCTTTTGTGTAAAATTTTGGATCTAGTTGTAATTTCAATTCATGGGAGCAGGGTCCAGTACATACAGACCACCAAACAACATCTAATCACAACCCGGTCCAGTCCATACAGGCTACCAAACACAGAAATATATCTCAGTTCAACCTGCCTCAGGTGGGCATGTCTCTATTGGAAAACACAATCTGAGCCCACATAGGCTACCAAACACACCCCTAGTGATCGCGCTGGATCGTGCGGCAACGATGAAGCAACGAAGCCAGCTAGCTATAGTACTACCGACATATACGGACGTTACATTGAATCCGGTAAATTAATATACGACTTTAAATACTCACCCAAGTCCCGTGTTTGGGAGCGTCGCTCCGATGCACATTCAATCACATTCATCATCGTCCGGCCTTACCAGAACGTACGTAGGACCGGGCGTAATGTCTAGGTATGCCGTATGGAGTAGTAGGTAGTGAGAATTACGAGTATTTGGGAGAGATTAGCACTTAGCAGTGCTTTTGGGTTTGTGAAAGACGCCGACATGGACGAGCAGACGAGGCCACTCGACTCCACTGTCAAGTGTCAGGCTCGGTACTCAGCACCAACATCCATATCACTAACGCATGCACGGCCCACTCGCAGCTGCCCCCTTCCCCGGGACTGCTAGCTCCTGGACAAACGAACACAGCTGTTTCTCCGCATGAACGACGTGATGATCTCATCTCTATATGCAGAGTGCAGGATTGGTCTGGATTGGATCGGATGGGAGGGCAGGTGCTACGAACAAGCAGTATATATATGCACTTGAGTAGTGTAGTGAGGAGAGAGCCCAGCTGGCTCCCGCGAGGGCGAGGCCATCGCCTGCCACCTGCCATTGATGCCGACGTGTCCTCGCGCGTGCCTGCCACTGTGGATAATAATTTACTTACTTGGATTCGATTCATCGGGCCCAGTCGCTGCTGTATCTGTACCGTATGCATACCATATGCCCAGCCCGACCATGGGCGGCTACTGGTATCTCTTTCTCAGATGGTGTATGAAATTGCACAACAGGTAAGACTGGACTTCTTCTTCTTCCTCCTCCTCGCCGTCGTGTAATGCCACGTCGGGTGCGTGCCTGACCGACGAAACGTGCATGCACGAACCGAGAACGCGGCGATCTCGCGACTGTATTAGGGTTAAGCGGGATCTGTTCAAGGGATAACTTCTGCATGCACGACGGGCATCAACCATCAAGTGGGGTGGGAGGCAAGGCAAGAACCGATCCGTTCCAAATAAGTTTGCCTCACTGTTTAGCTCGTGGAGGGAGAGTCGTCCAGACCAGGGTACCCCGTACCAAACCAGCTTGTCCGTCGGAGCGATGGATAATCATACTCAATCAAAATGTTAGAGCATCTCCACGGGGAGGCCTTAAATTGTGTCCGGCACCCTTCAATTGGGCCCTCTCACACCGGCACCTTCTAAACGGCCGGACCCAAAGCAAATGAGATCAAATCGAATCCATAATATAGAATTGCCAGCCGGGGCACGAATGTTCCGGCCAAATAGTTTCAAATCTAGTTATTTATTACAACAATAAAGTTTAAAAATCCTCTAAATTGTGCTTCATACAAGGCCATCGCCCTCTCCGCCATGGCGCTCCCACAGGTGCGCCACTAAACCATCCTGCAGTTGTTGATGCGCATCTCCATCGTGAATTTGCTGATGCACCGCGAAAAATTCCAAAAAGACTTGCGGCGGGCCAGGAACCACCGGTTCAATCTGCCCCTGCCCGTCGAAGGGGTTCCGAATATAATGGTCATCTGGAAGTTGGGGCGGCAAAAGCACGTTAGGGTCGCGTTCATTCTCGATGATCATGTTGTGCATAATAATGCAAGCATTCATGATCTCCCACATCTGTTCTATCGACTATGATAGAGAAGGATGCCTGACGATCGCAAACTGGTCTTGAAGTATACCGAATGCTCGTTCCACATCTTTCCGAGCACTCTCTTGTTTCTTTGCAAAATATTTCTTTGCCGGAGTAACGGAATTGCGAATGGTCTTCACAAATGTCGAGTATGTTGGATAGATGCCATCCGCTAGGTAGTATCCCATGTTGTACTGATGACCGTTGATCTCATAGTTACAGTCGGGAGCTTGACCATTGGCAAGTCTGGCAAAATTCGGAGAACGTTGCAGCACGTTGATATCGTTGTGAGCACCGGCCATACCAAAGAATGCCAGATCCACGTATCATAGTCAGGCACCGCTTCAAGTACAACTGAGCATGCTCCAAGATGTCCTCCTTTATACATCCCCTGCCAAGCATACGGACAATTCTTCCACTTTCAATGCATGCAATTGATGCTTTCAAGCATCCCTGATAAACCTCAAGAGCCAAACTGTGTCTTCAGCATTTGGTTGTCTCAGATACGTTGGTCGAAACACCACATTCACCGCCTTGCAACACCTGTAAGTGGATTCAGTGGCTGTTGACTCACCTATGCGGTAGTAGTCCACCATAGAATCGGCGGGAGCCCCATATGCAAGAGACCGTAAAGCAACGGAGCATTTCTGAATAGATGAGAATCCAAGAAGTCTGGTGCAGTCACTCTTTAGCTCAAAGTACTTATCATATTCTCGCACACCATGCACAATGGTCTGGAACAAACCTCTCTAGCGCCGGCGAAAAGCAACATCATCGTTGGTCGGCTGGTGCAAAAATAATCGTTGAACAATAGCATATGTGCGGTAGCCCGCTCCCGGTTTGTGTTGCCCTTCTTTCCAGGCCTAGATCCTCCGCGTTTGGGTTCCGCCTCGTCCTCCTCCACCGCCGCCACAAGAATGCGGATGACCATTTCATTCTCCTCATCATCCATTTGAAGGGCGGTCATGTCTTCCGTCATTTGGTGAAACATCATTTCGTCGTCCGAATCCATAGCCTAAACAAGCATCGAAACATCGAAAATCGTAAAAGAATGGATTGTCGGCAAACAACCGAACACCTTGCGGGTGGGAGAGAGGGAGGGGACTTACTGGTCATGCCGGTAGAGAAGAGTTTGCGTCGGAGAAGAAGGCCGGCCTTGCCAGGGAGCGGCGGGGGTGAGTGTTGCGGTTGGGGACGACAATCGGCCGTTCTATTGGGAACGGCCCCCAAAGTTGGAGGCCCTGTTCGCGGTGCCGGACAGATTTTGGGCTGGACGAAGGCTTTACGACCCCCCGGTGTGACCTGTTTTTCTGTCCGGTGCACTAAATAAGCTTTACGGCCCTTCTACGACCCCCCAATGGAGATGCTCTTGATTAACCGATGGTCCAAATCAAAATGCTACGATCCTCCTCCCGCCATTTCAATTTGTCAAGCTACGACATCCATCCTCCAGATCTATATTTGTCACAGCTTTATTTTACCAAACCCACTGGGATTTTCTCAAAGGTGAGATATGTGGTGTGGTCCGGAGTTTTTTGGGTGGGGAGGATATTCCGGAGGGGTTTTTTGATTCAGTGATTGTTCTTATTCCGAAGATTACTAACCCCCAACACCTAAAGAATTTCGGTCCGATCAGTCTATGCAATGTGTTGTATAAACTTGCATCAAAGGTTTTGGCTAATAGATTGAAGGTTTTGCTGCCCTCCGTTGTGTCTGAGAACCAAAGTGCTTTTGTTCCAGGGATATTGATCACTGACAATGCACTGATTGCTTTCGAATGCCTTCATACAATTCGACAACAAAGGGAAAAGAGGCCTTTCTTTGCGTTAAAAGTGGATATGATGAAATCTTATGACCGGGTTGAATGGAGTTATCTTTAGGGTTGTTTATCCCGGCTTGGTTTCTAGAGTACTTGGATCAGCTCCGTGATGAGGTGTGTCACAAAAGCACGCTATGCGGTCCGAGTCAATGGTGATCTTACTGAACCATTGGTTCCGTCTAGAGGCATCCGCCAAGGAGACCCCATCAGTCCCTACCTATTTCTTCTTTGCATGGAAGGTTTGTCATGTTTGCTGCGTAAACAGGAGGATCAAGGTGTACTACAAGGTATCAAAAATGGTAGACTTGGTCCTGCTATCTCCAATTTACTGTTCGCAGATGACAGTATCTTCTTTGCTCGAAGTGATAGTCGTAGTGTTGATGCTCTAGGGAGGACTTTGAAGCTCTATTGTGACGGATCAGGGCAAAAAATCAATCTGGATAAATCAACCATTTTCTTTGGTAATGGCTGCGAGGAGGATGTCAAGAATGACGTGAAGAACAAGCTAGGAGTTCATACTGAGCGTCTTCAGGACTCTTACCTAGGCATGCCTACTGATGTTGGCCGCGCGCCGACTTTAACTTTTCGGTATATCTATGATCGTATGTGGCAGCGGGTCAACGGACTGTCGGATCGACCGCTCTCAAGAAAAGGAAATGAGATCATGCTGAAGGCTGTAATTCAAGCGATTCCGACAGATGTGATGAGCTGTTTCCAACTTCCAGTTGCGACTTGTCAGCAGATGCGAAAAACCATTGCTGATCAATGGTGGGGGAGGGAGAATGGAAGGCGGAAAATGCACTGGAGGTCTTGGGACTGGTTATCTTCCTCAAAGGAGGTTTCGCGATATGGAGCTGTTCAACCAGGCCATGCTAGGGCGACAATGCTGGCGGATGATCACGGACCCGACCTCGTTGTGTGTGCTCAGGTTTTGAAGGGGCGCTATTCCCTCATGGTGAGTTTTGGCCTTTGGGATGCTCCTTGTCCGCGGTCTGCTTCGTACACCTGGAGAAGCATCATCTTTGGCAGACAGTTGGTTCAGAGAGGAGTGTGTGGGAGACGGTTCCAGAATTCGGATCCAGCAAGATAATTGGATCCTGGGAAGTAGACCTGAAATGCTTCACACTCTTATACCCCTCCCTGCTGGCTTGACAGTGGATTTCTTGCTTGATGAGGATGCACGATCTTGGAATGTCAATCAGGTGCGCTCTGTCTTCGAGGAAGAGGTGGCAGACAAGATCCTGCAGATCCCCATTAGTCGCATGGGTGATGATGATTACATGTCCTGGCCATACTCACGGTTTGGTATGTACACTGTGAGGTCTGGATACAAGTTAGCAAGGACGGAGATGGTCCAAGCAAAGCGCAGCACCACTGGCCGTGGCATGGTGTCGGACACGCAAGAAGAGGCGAAGTTCTGGAAGGCCCTGTGGGCAATTAAAGCTCCCGGCAAAATGTGCATCACTCTGTGGAGGTTTGCCCACAACTGCCTGCCTTCTGGGCAACAGTTTATTCGCCGTCATGTTCCTGCTTCTCCGCTTTGTGTCCACTGCTCTGTCGTGGAAAGTGTGGAACATGCTATGCTCTTATGTCCTTTTGCTAGAGAAGTTTTGACATTGGTGAAGCAGGATTACGATGTATCTCTGAACCGTAAGTCCTTTCTATCTCCGAAAATTTGGCTGATGGATTTCTTGTCTAAGTGCAGCGAGATCCAGGCTATGGTCCTCGCTGTTACCTGCTGGCATCTATGGGATTTGCGCAGCAAGGTGAGGGAGGAAGGATGCAAGGCCTCTCCTGCTGGACTTGCCGTGAAGATCAAGGCCTATGTCGAGTTTATACTGACGCATCAAGTTGCCTCGAGGGCCAATCACAGGCGTGAGACCCCTGTAGCAGTAACGTGGTCTCCGCCGCCGGAAGGTTTGCTCCAGTTAAATGTTGATGCGGCGCTGTTCGCCTCTTCTAAGAGGATGGGCGTTGGAGCCGTGGTCCGGGATCATCACGGAAATTTCAGCGGCGGGGAACAGTTTCCATGATGTGCTGAATCCGGAGCTGGCGGAAGCTTGTGCGATTAGGTTTGCACTGTCCTGGGCAAATGAAGAAGGGATGGAAATCTCTTGCTTCAATCGGATTGCCTCTAGGTCGTTCAACGTATCAATTCAAGGGAGAGAGACCGGTCTACCCTTGGGCCTGTGATTCAAGACATCAGGACGATGGCTGCTGGTTTCAACAAGTGCTCGGTGGTGTTTGTTAGTCGTCTTCAGAACTTTGCTGCGCATTTTTTAGCTCGTTCTTTGGAGTTTTCTTGTAAGTCGGTGTGGCGTGGTGTGCCTCCGGAAAGTATCCGGGAAACAATTTGTATTGACTCTGTGTTTATGTTATTAATAAAGTGCAAGTTCTCTCTCTCTAAAAAAAAAGCACGTACAACAGTCAATTATCGGAGGAACACTGTTAGGTTACTGGCAAGGGCGTAGAATTATGGTGCACAGAAATGGATGCCATAACTTCTCACGTTACTAGGCCGTGGGCTTTTAGCCCGCCTATACTCTCCCTGGGTCCAAACACTCTGGGGTGCGATTAGGGAGAGGGTTCCCTTTCGAAAGGGAAAAAACAATCCCGCGCGAGCGCTCCGGTGGAGACGCGTGTCACGCGCGGAGGAGGTCCCGAGCGAACCGTTTTTTCGGGTTCGCGGGTTTAATCATGTATGCGATCTCACCCGGTACCCGTACCGCTCCTTTTTTCACTTTTTCCCTTTTTCTGCCAGATTCAGAAAACAAATACCAGCCTTTTACCGCGTTTTTCCCTTTGTTTTTTTTCCTTTGTTTTTTACGGGCATTGAGTTTTTAGGGGAAGAAATGGGAGGGAGGTAGCACTTTCAATTACAATATTCATGAAAAGAGGACAAAAAAGAGGAATGTACATCCTTGAATATGAAGGTGAACTAAGAGGATGGGTCATTTGCTGTACAAGTAGGAATCATTAGGAAGTTCAACATAAGGTTATTGGTTGTACGGCCGCATACGATAGGATGTACAAGGAGAAAAAATAAGGATGGTCCATTTCTTGTACATCCAGGAAGCTACAACTTAAGGATATTGAGGTACGGCGACAAACGATCAGACGTACAATAAAAAAACAGATGTACATGCTCTAAATATTAAGGGAGTACAAAAGATCAAAATGATATAACGGGCTCGGCTTCGTCGCCAGTCGACGCTACCGCGTCGACTGCGACTCAGCCTCGATAATCCAAGTTCACAAATAAATTAAATCTAAAACTCCCTTACATAACGGTATATGAGTGGGTTTATTTGTCACCCCCACCCTAAACCCTAATTTATATATACAATTTTCAAGTTTTTCATGATCTAGCGGCTCGGCTTCGTCCCCCGTCGCCGCTACCGCGGCGTACGGGCGGACTCAGCCTCGGGACGTTAGGGTACGGAGGCTTCATCGCTCGTCGACGCTATCGCGTCGACGGCGACGAATCCTCCGTACCCTAACGTCTACGCTAACGCGCCGCATTAGATTACATCTCAATTACATAGAGTACAAGTTTTGCCAATAAGTGCATGTGTCTCTTCGTCAATATGCAAAGCACTTTTTACAGAAATTGCTCTGTATTTCTCAGCTTCTTCATTCCCCAGGTGGCTCTTATTATGTAAACTATTTTGGGTCCATAGTTCTGTTGGTGAGCTCTCCACCTTGTGTAGAACGAGGAGCAAGAGAATAGATCTCATTTGGCATTTCTTCAAGGCTGACCCGGTTCTCTGAGTGGAACACTGATGTGTACAGATATTCTGCCTTCCAGTCATCGACATGAGGCTGCAATACATCAAAAAGGAAATTTAGAACAGTTAAATGAAAAAAAGAAAAAAGTTCATCGGGCTAAGCGAACTTACATCGTTATCTTCAATTCTGTTAACTAACTTGTCTCCGTCGAAGCCAGAAGCAAACTTCAAGCAGTAGAAGCCACACTGGTTGATTCCCTGTAGAGGAACCTTCACGAAGCGTGGTTTCTCCGCGACCTTCTGCCAATTTGGATGACCACTATTGTTGTAGTCTTCATCCCCATATACTGCTTTCATCAAAAGCACCATCCTTCTTGCCTGTTAATGATAAAATATCAAACGGAAAACAATTGAATTAATATATTCTTGTTGTTAAAACTAAGATCACAAGGAAAATATAAAAAATACAAATTGTGAAAGAAAAACAATAACTATGAACTCACAATCTCTTTTGTGTCCTTGTGGAAACTACTCCTTGAGGGATTGCTGCCCTTCTTCCACTCCATAGAGTCAAGCACGTCAAATGTAGCACGGTATTTATTCATAGCGTACAGAGCATAGTGTGCATATTCCGTATCAGGGAACTTCTTATTGTAAGGCATCATAATCTGTACCAAAACAATTGAAAAGGAAGTGCACATATAAATATTAGCAACGCAACATTCTTATTTTAATTTTTCTTGCAGTTGAGTATAACAGGAAAGCAACAAACCAGTTTTGCCGTATTGAGGTTATCTTCAGGCCTGACATATCTTTTTAACACGGACACAGCTGTGTCGATGTTAAATTTGCTTTTTGTATTCATTCCATCTATTTGAAGAACATACTGCACACACCATATATATATATACTTTTTTCATTAATCATGTGAAATAAAATAAAAAAATTTACAATGAAAAGTTGAATGTAATATGAATTTGATTACCGTGATAAAGTACGGGCTTAAGATAATACGGGTGCATGAATCAAACATGTGACTGTAGGTGTTATCAAACTTCCAGTTTCTCATAATTATTTCCATCAGTTCGCCCTCAATCTGACCGAATTCATCAAATACTGATGCCAAATTCTCACCGGTGATTTCTGTATCAATGGCCTCTTCAGTGTCGTCCACTCCATGAGCGAACCGGCAAAAAACAGTACTGCAATTTTCAAAAAAATAATATGAAGCTATGTTTTCAGATTATGGTCTTAGATTTATTTAAAATAAATATATATATATATTATCCGTACGCCTAATACTTAAGCAGATCCAGATAATCAACCTACAATAGTTCAGTATACTCACTTATTGTGCTTTTCTTTGGCAATATCGCTGAGTATAAATTGTCGTAGAAGACGAGCATTCTCAATATTTTTGAAATCACAAGGTTTGAGCTCCTCAACAGATGCACTCCACTTCTTCGACTTTTTGAGAGTTTTCTTTGTTTGATTTAATTCTCCACTGGAATGACTTTCATCATCTAAATAGATGACATCGATTTCTCCAACAGGTTGTTTTTCGCTGGTTGTCGGCTCAAACGTTTCCATTATACAATCTCCTTTTCCATGATGAGCTTTAGGCTGATACATCTGTCCACCAAAAAGTGAAAAGTCGTCTGCACATCCAGGGTTATAGCCGAATAGATCCTCGAGGTTCAGGCTGAACACAGATGAAGTCGCCCACTCGAATAGCATCATCCTCTTGATATTTGGGATGTCACGATATGTGAATTTTGTATGCTCCTTGCCATTCCAAGACTTCGCAATCTGTAGCATAAAGAAACCACAATCGCGCCTGCAAATATTTTTTATTCACAGAATCAATGGTCATCAAGGGTAAACAACGCAATTTATGCATTACTATTTGCAGAATGTAAAAAAATTATTTGATCCACTAACACATTATCCTGCTTTGGTGTTATCATATATTTCGTGACGAATGCATCAAGGGTCAAAGGTGTCATCGGGGAGTCCTGGTTGTCTTCATTTATGATTTTCCATAAATTGCGTATGTTCCTTTCCATTCTCTTAAAAATCTTCCATCCTTCATCATCATGAACTCCATATAATGAGTCAAGATACTGGAAACATTTATCCTTGAGGTTCAAACAAACAACCACCCAGTGTCCAACACCGTCTTTTGGCACCGGGGGAGGTTGAAGAGTTGGAAACACGATCTGAAATAAAAAGGTAAGGAGGAAAATATATGTTTACAAAATGGATTATAACAAGAAATTTATCTAGCTGATGGAGTGACTTACGTAGTCATATCCGTCGAGCCGCTCTATGGGGTTTTTAATAAACCACCTCCTGACAGTCTGATCAATTTTTCCAGCAAATATCTTTGTCTGACGAAAAAATACAAAACTAGTGAGGACTTGCATAGAACAAAAAAGGAGGAGAAAGAAGCAATGATGTGAACACTTAAAGCTTACAGTAATAAAGTAGGGCAAAACCAATTTGTTAGACTCCTTGAACATATCCCTTAAGAGGGTGATACCAACTTCTGCTGCTGCTGAATTAAGCATCCCAGTAGGACGAAAGGATGATACAATGTCCCATATAGAAGCTGTGCAATGGTTGCTTTGAAACATGGCAGTACTCCTGTGCGCAGGAACAATTACAAAAATTAGATCTTCGTGGGAAAAATAGATAGTAAACAGTATTTTAAATATAAAAATTTCTTATAATGCATACTTACGCTTTTTCATCTGATTTCTTAATTCGTCTTACAGTGTCGTAGAATTTATTGACCACGGCAGGAAGTTTAGCTTGCACAGTCCGGAAATTAGCACCTGCAATCACACAGCAGCAAAAATAAATTAAAATAAATATAAGACAACAAACTTCAGAAGCTTAAAGCATGCAGTACAGGTTCAGGACATAACTAAGTATACTAACACATGAATAAAAGTACAGATATAAGCAATGGAAGATCAGTGTGCAGCCCCAGATCTATTGGAGTACATATGCACATTGACTTAATTGAGTACGTGGTTAACTCGCATTGTTTGGTTTTGAGGCCTTGATTTCTTTAGATACTGACATAAACAGGTCCAACTACCATCAGCAGCAGGTAAACGGTACTATTCATAAAAAAAAGTTCAATGACTTGCACTGATCTCCATATTTACAATCACATGATCAACTCACACTCACTACAAAAGCCACAGTTTCCTTACATTCAGTTCAACTTGCTACATACCATGTTCTCTTTCTTGTTTCTGAGAGAACTAATAAAATATAGAGTAGCACATACAGAAATTTAAGTATTAAACATGGACTTCATGGGTTCTTGCCTTCCTCTTGAGCAGGAGAACTTTTCGCATCGTGAACATCTTCTTTCTCAGCAACAGGTGGGCTTGTATCCACGGATGTTTCATCCGGAACTTTGTCGTTCTTTGCGTTTGGTTCTGCAGGTTCACAAGTTGCGGCCGCAACACCATATACTTCAGTTTGCTTTGTGTTAGTGTCCTGAATGACTTCACAGCCACTAGTATTCTCAGGATGTGGATGTTCAGAATGAGTCTTCTCGCTGTCAACAACTTCCTGATTAGCAGCTGGGGATGGCGCATCAGCCTTGTCAGAAGATTGTGCCGGTTCGTCTTCTCTTTTGGCTTCACTATTGGCCTAAAACAAAATGAACGCAGCGTTGAAATCTCATGCTCAATCTAAAAATCTGTGGAAATATGATTTTCAAAATTAGCACAGGAAGACATAATTAATTCATGTCTTACAGTTTCATCAACATGTTGTTCAGCGGCATCTGCAGCATTTTCATTCTTCTTGTCCTTGATAGACTGCCGAGCCTCGTCCTCATAACGTCTGCAGAGTGTATCCTGAAGAGATCTGTAAACCCCCAGACTAGCACTAATCTGGAGGAGGCTACATTTCATCTGTTTGAGGCTTTCATCTCCCATGCTGAGGCTACCTTGTGTAATTTCTTTTTCAATATTGTGTCCAGGTGGTAGGAAACCAGCAATATGTATGAGACGGTCTGAAGTAGTCGGAATCTGTTCTATAAGCTCGTTTGCGGTTTGAATTATAGAGTCAAGGTTATTAAAAGCTGAACTGAAATCAGATACAGATCTTCCTTCGGCACGAGACTCTGTTGCACTCGTGCTTCCTGTATGATATTTCCTCTTGATGGCTTGATCATCGAAGGATGATGGGGCACTCCTCTTCAGCCTAGACTCAAAAATAGAGGTAGGAGATAACCTTGAGCTATCTTCATAATAAACAATGTCGTCCTGGGACTTCCACTACAAAAACAACACAAAAGTAAAAGTCATGTTAAACTTCAATACCTGACAGAATATTTTTTTTAACAAAAAAAAATCTGTATGAAAGGAGTGCTCACAGGTTTAGAACCAAATATCCACGTTCTTGCATCCTCTGTCCCTCTTTCTATTAAATCTAGCTTAGAGAGTTTCCTAAATTTATTCTCGTCCATGTAAAGGATACGGGGTGTACGCTTATCTATGGGGCGGCTTAGCTTCCTATCATCAATGCAGTCGAGATACATCAGGAGAGGGGCGATGCAGCAGCCTGGAACTGCTGGCCAATCAGAATCAGATTTCTGCCAGTTTATAACAGCTCGCTTCAGCTCGTCCACAAGTAACTGGCACAAATCAACATCCTTGAGCTGAGCTATGGTCATTTCCTGGACCATGGCTGCCTCCCTGGTAACACGAACAGAGTATCCTGGACAGATAAACTTCATATACAGTATCAGAGCAAAAACCTTCATAGCCAATTCATGTCTGGCTCCATCTTTTACTAGATCTTCAAGAAGAATCCGAAGTTGATCAGTGTTTATGTGCTTGCTCCTAGGGATTCCTAGTTCTCCCCTCAGGAGCATCACGGCGTCATCGTTTCCATCATCTGATGGCCTAGGAGGAGTCTTTGAGCCACGAGGCAGACCAAAGAGCTTCTCAATGCCATATGCAGTGATCTGCAATTTCTTCCTGCCATCACCAAGATCAAGAGTCATGGTGGTAGGGTCAATGCTGTACATGAGAAAGCAAATGAGACGGCGGTTGATATTTGTCTTGATCTTCCAATCTGGAAGATGTCCGAGACCTCCAGTACGAAGATCTTTGAGGTGGGGCTCCTTCAACAGTGCAGCGCATCTAAGCAACTCCTGCAGTGAGCACCTTATGTTGTTTTTGCAACATTTTTTCTTCTTGTTTGATGGCTCAGGGTCACTCTCCGAGTCATCGCCTTTCGCTCCACTGCTCCTCTTCCTCTTTTTTTGTCTTTTAACAAGTTTGAACTACAGAACGAAAGAAAAAAACATTATACTAGCAATTAGTCAGTAGATAAAGTCAGCATAGGAACAGGCGGTACATTTGTATTGTAAATATTTATAATACTACATGAACAACAATGAACCCTAATGAATTAACGTTTAGTTTGTAGAACGGCTAACCTTTTTGAGATCAGTTTCCTCATCAGAACTCTGACTGTCATCTTCCTCCTGTTGCTCTTCTTCGCTCACATTAAAATCTACATCCTTATCGTCGAAAGAAACTGATTTCTTTCTCTTGAGAGGCGACTTACTGACAACAACAGCAGGCTTTTTATCCTTAGCAGCTGTCTCCTTCCTTGTAGTGTCAGCTTTTTTCGCTGCACGTACGGCCTTCTCGACACTTGGTGTAACCTCTTTCACCTTTGCAACAGCCTTCCTCTCTTTTTTGGCAGCAGCAGCTTTCACCGCCCTTGTCGTGGACCTCATAACTCGAGATGTACCACCAACTCTACGGGAGGATGAGCTAGGCTTCTGCTTTTCTGAAATCCTTGAACTATGCCGTGTGGCAGGCTTTGGAGCAACTGTCAGCTTTTCTGATACAGTAGGCTGAGGAGACTGAGGAGCTCTCTGGTAAACGACCATCTGCATACTTTCAGGTGCAGCGTGAACCGTCTTATTACGGGTGGCCTCCTCTTCTTCTAGCTGAGCAGTGTTATCCTCGTTCTGCATAACAGGCTCAGTACCGTCCACAGACTGTTTTTGCTTATCTGAAAAATCTGTCGACGAGTCATGGAAAACTTCTGTTTCCTCCCCGGCAGAAGTATCCTTCATATCCGATGCAGTTTTATCATCTTGAAACAAACAAAGGAAACATCGATGTAATAGTTAATTTTCATAGGTATGAAATAAAATATATTAAACACATAAACAAAATCAATAATGATGTGTATACATAACAAGTCTTCATCAGTTATATTATCTGCCATCTAGAATGGAAAAAATATTACAAATTAAAAAGAAAAAAAAGCACACAAAATACACAACTAATAGTGCAACTTAGAATGCACACTAAGTAGAAAGCACACGAAGTACAAGTTCCATATCTTTGAATGTGTACAAAACACAATTGTTTTGAAAAACAAACTAAACATGAACCAAGATTTTAAACCGTTTGTAGTACAAGATAGAAGGCACACGAAGTACAAGATAGCACAAATATCAAGGACGATTTGGAATCTGGAAGAGTGATGAACCTAGGGAAGCATCTGCAGTATGTCCTTCTGAAGCCATCTCCAATCTTTGCAGTGAAAGAAGCGCAAACCCTAGGTAAGATGAAAAAAGGGGAACGTGAGAGACGAAAACAAAATTAATCAAATCTACAAGTATGGAGATGTAGAAGCTGCATCAGATCCACAGTTGCCCCACCCCTCCCCCGCAGCCGCCGCCGTCGCCGGTGCTGCTCGCCGTTTGTCAATGTGTCGGAGGATGAGGGTTTTTTTTCTAACCGGCGAGGCGGAGAAAGAGAGGTGAGAGCAGTAATGGAGCGTATGGAAGTGGGTGGAGGAGAAGAAGTGACTCACGAATCGAGCGGTAGTTATCCCTTCACTCCTCACTTCCACCGGCGCGGCGGTTGCCAAGTTGATGGATGTTTTCGACGAAACCTCCGTGGTTCGTCGGAGAAGAGAGGTGAGGTGGGGAAGAAACAGTTTTCGAATGCGTGGCGTCCGTAGAGTAACGTTGCGTAGGGGCAGAGGACAGGGTTTTTTTTGGACGATTTCTTAGACTATCTTTGTTTCCTTCTTTGTTTTTTAACTAGATGGGGAAACTGTTGCACGTTACCCACTTGTCAGTGGAAATTAACTGAATTTCATACTGATAAAAAAATAAAATATTTATTAAATCCACTTGAATTTCCCAAGATAGCACCAAAATGAATGCACATTCTCTAATATATGATAAGTTCAAGTCAGTTTCGGTTGGTCGTACACTCTGGAATATCCTGGAAGAACAACACAAAATTCTTGGCTGTACGGCTATATGCGACCTGATGTACAGGGAGAAATAAAATGTACAGCCTATAATACCACGTGCAGTTGGTCGTACATCGATGTTTAGTGAATAAAAATAAAAGATTGAGAAATAAAGGGATCAACAACAATTAGAAGTTGTTTAGTGAATTTATTTAAGAAAAGAAAGTACCAGGAAAGCAATCAAATGGTTTAGTTTTTTTCTCATCTGATAAAACTTCGATGCTGAAAAGCTTCAACTCTTCTTCATAAGAAAATGTCAGTGTATTGCCTATTTCTACCTTGTAAGCTTCACACAAGGACTTCCACATAGGTCCACATAGAATGTAGCATCTTTCCCCCTTATCAATCCATAGGTGGTGTTTTATTAAAATGCTGAATGCAAAATAAGAACAGATGTAAAATAAGAACACTAATATAATTTAGAAAGCAAAAATAATTTTCAGTCTTATTGGAAAATAAGAACTAACTCATATATCTGCAAGTGAAAACTGAAAAATGGAATTTCAGAAAAAATTCATTGAAACAATCTTAGTTCATCAAGCTCTTCTATGCCTAAACTAAACTGTAAATATTAATCGGGACGGGCCGTACCAACTATCCTACGTGACTGAAGACGATTAAAAATACGCATGAATAGTCATGGGCAAATCAAAACCCTGAATAATAGGTAACTGTAACCGTATACTGAAACTCAACACCTAAAGATTAGAAGAATCAAACACTTATGGCTACTGATTAGAACAATTTTGTGCCTACTATTGTTGGTAGCAATCTGAATACTAATATTATGCCGTATCTATCTACACTCGGTAAAATAATCATTGAAACCACAGGGTTAATCAATCTGAATACTAATAACAGACGAAATTACCAGATCCTGACGCCATGACGCTCAGGTTCCTTCCACGAACTAGACTGCTTGCACGGGATTATATGTGAAGAAAAAGAGAAAACATCTCAGATTAGAACTGAAAAATCTGATGATGATTAGTACTTCATATAATGTAGCGGACCTGCACTTAAAAATAGGCAAGATCCCTGTGTATAGTGCAAACCCCTGGATCGATTCATTTGCACACACAGTTTACGATGAAATATCACAACATTGTATCAATTTATTACACGATTGAATCCAGAGTCAAAATAAACCATTACAACTTTGCATAGCTCGAAGCTAGCATAAAACAGAAATAACAGCGGAAGACTAAGTATTATTGCATGGAGTCCCAATCTTCATGTAGCCACAGGCGAAACATGTTGGTTGCAGACTCGAAACCCTTAACGAAACCTCACTCTTCGTCAGAACAACCTGATAAAAAGATATTCAACAAGGTGGGTCAGAACCATATAAAATGGAACTGGCAAGTGACACTTTGTGGACTCATATTGGAACAACTCTAGTAACCTATATGCATATTTGGCTTGGTGGAGTTTGAAGGCTATTTTGCAGAAAGCCAACTTTTTCCTAACTCTTTATAAAACACTTTTTCATCTAAACGAGACAAGTATGGTATGACAACCATTGTCTCAACTACCCTGGTTCACCCTTCATATTTTAACTTAGGAAATTAGAATGATGAGATCCTCCGTTGACGTCCTTGTCCAGCTTGCTCAGAATTGTCCGTAACCGGGGACACGGCTAAGTACTTAGTTTGATACTCTGCAGAGGTTGTGCACGTTCACCATAAGACCTCATCAACCCATTCTGACCTTGACCCTTCTTGAAGTGAAAAGGAAAGGAGGAGATGAAGCCGAGACCTTTCCGAAGTGTTTTCCCGACCACTGCCGTCCTGACGCGCTCCACCTACAAACCTCTACCACCACCTGTCAGGCCGGGCCGGTTCCACACTACATACTTAGTCAAGCCAGAGCCCATATGACTTATGGCTGCACGGTAAGCCAACTAAACTTGGAGTAACATCGGTCTCTTTGTCCCTGGGTGGCCATCCACAAGTGCACATACTCGGGTAAAACCATAGACATGGCCCCGAGTAGCCACTCAACTATAAACCTCCATCCACATACCACATCCACCCAGGAGTTTATTTAACTTAGTAGAATATTACTTTTTCACAAAACAATGTTTAGCATAGCATTTCCATAATTCTACCAAGTTATAATAGGATTCTAGACCAACTAGCTAGTATAGGAGCACTATTCTAAACAGTTTTAGCATAGCAATACTAATAAACCTATCGTGCAATTTTCCAAGTAAAACTACAACATGCATATATCGAAATAATAGGACAAAAATATGCAAGTGTGCCACTTGCCTTGGCAACAAGAGTGACAGGAGCAGCAACCACCAAAGTCTTCGCGACTCTCCGAATAATCTAACAAAATTGCAAACACCCAAATAAACATACAAACAAAATAACAATACAATAAAATATGCAATGTATGAAATGCATTTAAAATCACAAGAAAAATAACACACTAAGTTTTCTGGTTTGTAACAATATGCATGAAGTTAAAATGCATTTAAAATAATTTTTACTTTAACAACAATACAAAACAAATCACAAAAAGGGCATAAACACTAATTTAAAACTACTGTTAAACAAAATAAATACAGAAAATATGGGAGTGGTCTTACTGGACAGAGGACTTCAAAACTAAACTAACCCAATTGGATTCACTCAAAAAGCTATTTTTAAACTAAAGTTATGCCAAATTTACTCAAATATCACATTTGAAATTTAAATAAATTTAAACATGTCAAAACAGAAAAATAAAACGCCAGAAAGATTCTACTAGTTCTAAGGATTTCAAATATATAAAAATATTTGAATTTGGCCGAACCACTAAAAAGTTATGATAAAACTAAGATGCAGGGGCTTTTCTGCAAAACAGACAGAAAAATACTAATAAGGAAAATACACAGAAATTCCTTGTCCACGTGGCTGCTTCCTATTGGCTGGATCTGCTGACTGTACGCTGACTGGGCTGCTGACTGTGCTGCCATGTCAGCGTACCGATTCGGTTTACAGAAAATAAAACGTGACCGCTGGATCTTGATCTAACGGCCCAAAGTGACGCAACCTGGATCGAGCGGCGCAGTTGGCCGGAACCCTAGCCGATGCGGTGGCCGACGGCGGCGACGTGTGTTCCGGCGCAAATAGAGGGAGCTGGAAGGGGAAAAGCTCACCACGGCGTGCAGGGGGTCGAGGCGGGCATGGTGGCGAAATGGACGACGTCCCGATGCTCCTGTTCTCGCGCAATTCCTCGCCGGAGTTGCTTCCGCGGGCGGCCGGGCGTGGTTGAAGATGAGCACGTCGATCTGGCGCACAAGAAATTGTCAAACCTTGTCAATAAGGAGCGCATGGAAGAAAGGAAGGTAGAGAAGGTGGAGAGAGGGCGCGGGGACGCTGGTCTTCACCGTAATCGGAGCAATCGGCCGACGGCAATGGCGGGATTGTGAGCTCGAATACGAGCAGCCTGGGGGCTCTCGGGTGGTGTGGTCTGGGGCAAAAGGGAGAGGAGGAGGAGGGGTTTAAGATGGCCAAGGTGGAGGTGTTGATTGCTGCTTGAAACGCACGAATTGATGGGAGACATCAAACAGCCGTTTCGGCCATGAACGGGAGGGGAGAAGGCGACGTCGTGGACGTGGCCGTTGGCGCTGACGGGTGGGGTCCACCGGTCAGTGGGCGTGGCGCGGTGAAGGGGTATCGGGCCGCTGCTGGGCTGCGGATGCGGGGACGATGCCGGGCTGCTGCTGGGCTGGCTCGGGCTGAGTTGGTTCGGCCGGTCTGGCTCTTTTTTTTTTGTCCTTTCTCATTTTATATTTTTTGAAAACTTTTGTATCTTTTGAAATAAGCATCCAAATGGATTCAAAAAAATTTGAATTAATTTGGTAAAATCAAAATAATCATTTTAAATACTTTGGAACCTTTTCCATAATTTTTTTAAATATTGAAAAATTCAAATAATGCATAAAGGCCTATTTGGCACCTTTATGTTATTTTATAAAATTTGGTTTTATAATTTTCCTTTGAACTTGAATAAAATCCAGAAAAATAATATGGGTAATATCATGTAGTATAAACCATGATACACTAATTTTTATTTATTTTTACACAAAATAAATTACCACAAATACCCTTAAGGCATTTTAAATGGTAATTGGTGATATTTTCCAAAGTCAAAATGAAAATCAAATATTTTCCAAATAATTTGAATAAATACTTTTTAGAAATCTTATTCTAAACAGAACACTTTGGCACTATACTTGGCCATCAAATAAACTCATAAAAGTCAAAATATTTAAGAGAGCATAATAGGCCCCTTTTTATCATTTTCTCAAATAGGGTTTAAAGTGGAAATAGAATTCCAACTTTAGAAAATTTGAATGCAACAAGCCAAGAAAAAGATGAATGCATGCATGATTTTGGATTTCCAAAACAAAATATAATAATTTTCAAAAAGTTTTTGATTTTTCTGATTTTTCAAAAATTTGAAAATCTTGGGATGTTACATATAATCCCATATAAAACGGAGACGATAAGGTCGGGTTAGTTATAAATATAAAAACCATCGGAAATTCACTTTGGTGCCCGGGAGCACCTGCTCCCGGTATTTTCAAAAAAATATAAAAAAACAAAAACTGTTCAAAAAATTCCAAAAAAAATCATGCACGTACCTGAGTATGCTACGCACCACCGTGACAAATTTCGCACCGAAATGACATCGTATGCTCCCTGGAAAAAAAGACAAATTTCTGACAGCAAATTCAAATTTTCGGATCTCATTTGCTGTCAGAAATTTGTCTTTTTTCCCCAAGGAGCATACGATGTCGTTTCGGTGCGAAATTTTTCACGACGATGCTCACTATGCTCAGGTACGTGCATGATTTTTTTCGGAATTTTTTGAATAGTTTTTGTTTTTTTTAAAATTTTAAAAATACCGGGAGCAGGTGCTCCCGGGCACCAAAACGCCGCTCTCCCATCTCCTTTTTTAAAGCACACAGGATTGCTACAGAAAGTACAACCGTGTGACTCTTTGCAGTACATCCACGATCGTTGGAAAGTACAAGCAGAAACATGGATGTACACGCAGTTATAAGGTTAAGAACATTGGCTGTACAAACGAAGATTTAAGTGTAGTACAACCACGCCTACACGGTTGTACAAGGTGAAAAAATAATGCTCATATGAGCGATTCTATTGTTATCAACAGATTATTTTCAAAATGAACGGATAAGAGTTATCTTCTCCACCTTTTGCTACTTTCTGTTTGTGGCCGCAGGACTATATATTTTCGCCCCTGTTTCAGCTGTGTGTTATTCTCCACCCCCCTCTCCCGATCTCTCCACGATTCTTCCAATGGCCATAAATCCATTCACTGTGCCCTTTGATGTCCCTGCTCATGAAGGTGTCTCCATCACGGCAGTCTACACCAACCTTTCTGCATCCGCTGATGTGTGGATCGACAGGGTTGAACCATCACTTGCTGCTTCGAAGGAGAAGGTTGTAGGAACTGACCTCGAGTTTACTCCTCCAGGCTGGAGACAGAAGGCAGCCGTGATCCAACTTTGTGTTGGCCAGGATTGCCTGGTCTATCACATATGTTGTGTTGCTGATCCTGTCTCTGAGAAGTTTAAGAAGTTTCTCCGCAACCGGCGCTATAAGTTTGCTGCTGTTGTCATAACCCAAGATCTAAAGATGATGAGTAAATCTGAACATCATTTGGAAATACCAATAAGTAACCATATTGATATCCAGCGTATTTGGGCAAACCCTGACTCGACTAAAAGAAGGCAAGGCATGAAGGATCTCGCTGCAGCCCTCATACATGATTCGTACAAGGAGATGAAGGATAAGATGACAAGTAAAGATCATGAAGAGTGGGCCATAGCTCCCCTTTCCGAGAAACATATGCATTATGCTGCAAAGGATGCATATGTTTCATACGAGTTTTATAGGCGGTTGGACTTTTTCGAGAGGGGCTGGTACCATGCTCACAGGAGGTCTGGGAAGGTGCGTTCAAGGACCTGGTGAAGAGTTTTGCTAGATCGTTTGAATAATTGTTCCCTGTCTTGTCAGGGAACTAATTTTCAGTTTTATGTTTAATTTTCAAAGTAATGTGATCTGTACTGTTACTGTGCGGACACTGAACTTTTTGTTGTAAGGTTCTGTACTGTTGGGGTGCTGAACCAGAAGTTATTATTTTTTATTTTGTAATCCCGTACTGTTAGGGGTGTGGAGGATGAACTTCGCTTTGCTATCAACTGTACTGTTGAGTTGCAGAGACCGAAATTGTGTTATTGTGGAATGTGTCCAAATCCATGTTATAATAAATTTTTATTTTTGCTAATATTGGTACGCAAGTATTACTTTGTTCAACATTTTCATTTTCTAAATGTTTTGTTTTAATTTCTGCTTGTTTATCAATGGTGGATGCTGTATATGTATAATTTGTTGAACTATCATTTTCGGAAACTGTACTGAGAGCGGTCATGTTTTCGAACTGTTTTTTAATTACATCTGTACTGTGCTTATAGAATAAATGTTCCGCCTTATTTTTTGGCTATTATATTATGTTACATTCTGTTTTATAAATACTATTATGAATTTCTATAGTTTTTCTCCTATGATAGTTCTTCTGATCTTGTACCTGAACTTTTTTAGAGCAATTTAATTTAAATCAATGTTCATGCTCCGTATTTTTTTGTGCAACATTTTAAAATATATTTTACCTCTTTGTTTTGGTGGATAAAAACGTTGATACTTATCTTTTTCGTCTATGTGCTTTTTTTTCGGATCAAGTCCCTCTTTATGTGGGGCGATAAGGTTGTTATCTCTTAACTTACCAGGGGCGGTTAGTAACAATTTTTTTTTTGCAAACTCGGTGGAAAGGCTTATCTAATCCACCTTTTTTGCTGGCTTCGTTTTGAGATCGCAGCATTATATAACCGCGTTCCCAATCTACAGCCATTTGTATTCTTTTATCCTTTTCATACCTACACGTCAGATCCCATCTATCTTCTCTCCCAATGGCAGCTGCTACTTTCACCACTGAATTCACAGTCCGTGTGCATGGCAGCACGTCCATCAACGCTGTGTACACCAATGATGCCGCTTCTGTTGATGCTTGGATCGGCAAGGTTGAAGGTTCTTTGGCTGCAGCCGTCCACAAGATCGTTGGGGCTGACGTTGAATATACTACTAGAGTATATTCCCGTAGCAAAGGTTACATCCAGAAGGCAGCTGTCATACAACTTTGTGTTGGACAGGAGTGCTTGGTCTATCATCTCAGTTGTGTTCCAGATGGGTTTTCGGCCAAATTTAATGAATTCCTGCGCAACAAGCGATACAGGTACTTTATTTTTCTCCCGTCTGTACTGCTTCTTTTTACCATTTGTACTTTCGGCACTGGCTTACTTGTACCGTTTCATATTTTTCTAAAGTTTCTACAAATTATAGTTCTTGATTATTATTTTTTTAATCTGTCACTGCAGGTTTGCTGGTTTCGACATACCTAAAGATAAGAAGATGCTATATTATTCTGAACCTCCTTTGTTCATCATGAACTATAATGACATCCATGCTTATTGGATGAACCCTGATAATACATCCAGGCGCAAGCAAAAAATTACTGATGTTGCTGCTGTATTGATTGATTCTTCATACAAGGATGGTGATGAAATGACGGTTGATGATCATCGTAAATGGGGTGTTGCCCCCCCTTTCCCAGAAACATTTAGATTATGCTGCTAAGAGTGCATTCTTGTCCTATGAGCTATACAGGATGTTGGATTTCTATGAGAGGGGCTTCTTCTATCGTTTGTACAAGAAGCCTGTTACTCCTGACACGACAGTACAGTGGGCTTGGGGGACTTATTGAAGAAGCGATATGATTTTCTGATGAAGTTTCATCGGGGCAATAAATTTTAGCGTGTCGTCAGTTTGTTTTGTTATTTGTGAACTTCAATTTTTAATTATCTGTACTTCGTTTCTTAATTCAATTTAGCGAAGTTGTAATAATAATCAGTTTGACTATTCCTGAACTTATATTTTGTTCGATGTTGTACTTCTATATGTTTGCACTTGTACTTAATATTCTTTTTTCAGTATTTGCGCATTTCCTGTGTAAGAAACGTATTTTCTTTTACAATTTTAACTTATTCATGTAGTTTTGGTCAGTACTTGAATTCTGGTATGTTTTACTATGCAGCCTTGAAATTATGTCATGGGAAAATGGTTTGTATTCGAGTGTGTTAACATTATCTTTGTAGGGTACACCATTCTTCACGATATTTTTTGTGTTGTGAGATCATGAGGGCAATAGGTTTTATTCATCCATTTGTTTATTTCTTTATTTGTGATCTTATGTTAATCACCTTTTTGTACTTTTTTTTACATACCTTTGAGCTCCCTGCTCTCTTTTGACCTTCCTCATTTACCACACCTTCCACCCTCCATAGTCCCCACTCCCCACTTCCCACTCTTCCCCCGCCGTCGCAGAGTCGTCACCGTCCGCCGTCGCAGAGGTTCCCGCCGTCGCGGCTCCTAGTATCTACAGTCGGAGGTAAGATCCAGTCATTTACACCCCTCATCTCGCCTCCCCATCTCTAATCGCGAATCTCTCCTTCCGCATCTATAATGCTGTCGATGCGGTGTGGTTGCCCTCATATCCGGCGCGCGTTAGGGTTCGAACTCCATTTCTATTCTTTTCGCCATTCTTGATGTGCAGTTCGATTCGGTTAGGGGTTAGGGTTCATGATATGGTTAGGGTTAGGGTTCATGATATTTCCGTTAGGGGACATTCTTTTATGGTTTTCTGTTATTTTTTAATTTGCATCTTTTTTTTTGATAGCGTAAAAATGGATCCAACTGTGCCATTGGTGGTTCTTGATGCTTCAGACAGTGAGCCTCTTCCTCCAGAGAGTGAGCCTCATTCTCCACCAAGTGATTCTTCAGAGAGTGAATCTTACGAGACTGATGTTTTTTCGGAAGATGAGTTAATGGACATGTACTTGACTATCCGAGGTGTGCAACTGTGTTTTCATTTAACTAATTCTACTTGTGTCCAATTGTTTACATCGCACTTATATATACATTGCATTCTTATATACATGGTCTTACTGAAATGTAGGGCCAGGGGAAATTGGGCAATGCACCTTTGATCGATTCTGTGTGTTTGCCAATCGAGTTGAAATGACACATTTTCAGGTTGTACTTCTTCAGATCATTTTTGCTGATCGTGAACCAACAACGCCATTCTACATTTGCACTCTTCAGATGGCTCATGTTGTTAATGGCAAAGGCAAGATGGTAAGTCATGCAACCTTCTGTATTCTGGTATTTGTTTTTGGTAAGTTAAGTATGAATGAGAGCAATAGTAATATGTGAATGACTGCATTTTTATATATAGTATGATCATACTTAAAACAAACTTTTGATAAAAGACGATCTAATCGTTTGGAAACAAATCACACCAAGGTTTTGCAAAACAAAAGCGATGGTACTGCCATACCACAAGTCGGTAGGTCAATACGAAAACTCAAGATCGTCTAATGAATTATTAAGGTCGGGTGGGCGACTACTCGTCCTTGATCCTGCTAAGGAACTCTGTGGCGGCTCTGGTCTTGCGGCGCTTCTGGCTTGAACTCCCCTCGGCTGTCTCCTGCACAAGACGGGCACTCTGCTCCTGCAGTGCAGCTATAAGGGACTCCTGGCGCTCGACCTTGTTCTTCAGCTTCAGGTTCTCTGCCTCCAGCTTCTGGTTAGCCTCCATGAGTTTCTTCTTCTCGAAGTCCTTCCATGCTGCTAACTCTTCTGCAATCGCAATCACCTCCTTCTGCTTCCCGATCAACTCCTTGGCTCGATCTACGATCCTCATCTCGGCGCGGAGTACAGTTTCGGTCCTGTGGGCTACCACCTCCAGATCCTCTAAGTGTAACTCCATCGCTCTCATTTTCTTGCGATCCTCATCACTCCAGTATGGTAGTCCATTGGCATTACGTCTACCAAATTCCCGGTAGATGGAGTTCAGGGGCAACATCTCGTAGTACTTCGCGCAAATGCGTGACAGGATCTCACGCGTAGCCAACAGAAGTCCTGTCTCCCAGGTAGTGTAGACCTTAGTGTAGAGAATGGGCTCGGTAGGTGTCCCAATGGCACGAGGTAGGACATGTGTCTCAATCTCCCAGCGATGGACATTGGGTATGTCCGAAGGTATCATCCTGCCCCTGAAGATAGGAGGAACAAGGCCCACCACTCTGCAGACTCCTGTCAGTTGTCTCCCAAACATAGTGGCCTCATTGTCACTCGGAGTGCTCACGCGGGTGAAAATGACCATCTACAAAGATTTATGAAAAACAAGATTAGAACAAGTGTTACGAGTCAAAAAGCAAACTGTAAGAACAAGGTGTAAAAATTTTTATAGTTGTATAAAATAGGTTTTTGCTCCTAAGGCCAACCTAATTCTATCCAAACCTAGGGTTTCGACCTACAGGCAACACAGTGCTCTGATACCATCTGTAGCGGACCTGCACTTAAAAATAGGCAAGATCCCTGTGTATAGTGCAAACCCCTGGATCGATTCATTTGCACACACAGTTTACGATGAAATATCACAACATTGTATCAATTTATTACACGATTGAATCCAGAGTCAAAATAAACCATTACAACTTTGCATAGCTCGAAGCTAGCATAAAACAGAAATAACAGCGGAAGACTAAGTATTATTGCATGGAGTCCCAATCTTCATGTAGCCACAGGCGAAACATGTTGGTTGCAGACTCGAAACCCTTAACGAAACCTCACTCTTCGTCAGAACAACTTGATAAAAAGATATTCAACAAGGTGGGTCAGAACCATATAAAATGGAACTGGCAAGTGACACTTTGTGGACTCATATTGGAACAACTCTAGTAACCTATATGCATATTTGTCTTGGTGGAGTTTGAAGGCTATTTTGCAGAAAGCCAACTTTTTCCTAACTCTTTATAAAACACTTTTTCATCTAAACGAGACAAGTATGGTATGACAACCATTGTCTCAACTACCCTGGTTCACCCTTCATATTTTAACTTAGGAAATTAGAATGATGAGATCCTCCGTTGACGTCCTTGTCCAGCTTGCTCAGAATTGTCCGTAACCGGGGACACGGCTAAGTACTTAGTTTGATACTCTGCAGAGGTTGTGCACGTTCACCATAAGACCTCATCAACCCATTCTGACCTTGACCCTTCTTGAAGTGAAAAGGAAAGGAGGAGATGAAGCCGAGACCTTTCCGAAGTGTTTTCCCGACCACTGCCGTCCTGACGCGCTCCACCTACAAACCTCTACCACCACCTGTCAGGCCGGGCCGGTTCCACACTACATACTTAGTCAAGCCAGAGCCCATATGACTTATGGCTGCACGGTAAGCCAACTAAACTTGGAGTAACATCGGTCTCTTTGTCCCTGGGTGGCCATCCACAAGTGCACATACTCGGGTAAAACCATAGACATGGCCCCGAGTAGCCACTCAACTATAAACCTCCATCCACATACCACATCCACCCAGGAGTTTATTTAACTTAGTAGAATATTACTTTTTCACAAAACAATGTTTAGCATAGCATTTCCATAATTCTACCAAGTTATAATAGGATTCTAGACCAACTAGCTAGTATAGGAGCACTATTCTAAACAGTTTTAGCATAGCAATACTAATAAACCTATCGTGCAATTTTCCAAGTAAAACTACAACATGCATATATCGAAATAATAGGACAAAAATATGCAAGTGTGCCACTTGCCTTGGCAACAAGAGTGACAGGAGCAGCAACCACCAAAGTCTTCGCGACTCTCCGAATAATCTAACAAATTGCAAACACCCAAATAAACATACAAACAAAATAACAATACAATAAAATATGCAATGTATGAAATGCATTTAAAATCACAAGAAAAATAACACACTAAGTTTTCTGGTTTGTAACAATATGCATGAAGTTAAAATGCATTTAAAACAATTTTTACTTTAACAACAATACAAAACAAATCCCAAAAAGGGCATAAACACTAATTTAAAACTACTGTTAAACAAAATAAATACAGAAAATATGGGAGTGGTCTTACTGGACAGAGGACTTCAAAACTAAACTAACCCAATTGGATTCACTCAAAAAGCTATTTTTAAACTAAAGTTATGCCAAATTTACTCAAATATCACATTGAAATTGAAATAAATTTAAACATGTCAAAACAGAAAAATAAAACGCCAGAAAGATTCTACTGGTTCTAAGGATTTCAAATATATAAAAATATTTGAATTTGGCCGAACCACTAAAAAGTTATGATAAAACTAAGATGCAGGGGCTTTTCTGCAACACAGACAGAAAAAAATACTAATAAGGAAATACACAGAAANTTACTGGATAGAGGACTTCAAAACTAAACTAACCCAATTGGATTCACTCAAAAAGCTATTTTTAAACTAAAGTTATGCCAAATTTACTCAAACAACACATTTGAAATTTGAATAAATTTAAAACATGTCAAAACAGAAAACTAAAACGCCAGAAAGATTCTACTGGTTCTAAGTATTTCAAATATATAAAAATATTTGAATTTGGCCGAACCACTAAAAAGTTATGATAAAACTAAGATGCAGGGGCTTTTCTGCAAAACAGACAGAAAAATACTAATAAGGAAAATACACAGAAAATCCTTGTCCACGTGGCTGCTGACTGGATCTGACTTGGCGGCCTCTGATTGGCTGAGGGTGCTGACTGTGTGCTGACTGGGCATGCTGACTGTGCATACCGATTCGTTTTAAATAGAATAAAACATGACCGCAGGATCAAGATCTAACGGCCGAAAGCGAATGGCCGGGATCGGGCGGCGCGTTCTCGCCGGAACCCTAGCCGAGCGGCGGCGACGGGCCGGCATCGCGCGTTCCGACGCATCCAGAGGGTTAGGGAGAGGGCTTTCGTTACCGTTGGGTAGAGGAGGACGAGGCAGTGCCTATGGCGAAGCGGACGGCGACGGGGTGCTCCGGTGCTCCTTCAATTCCTCGCCGGAGTTGCTTCCGCGGGCGGCCGGGCGAGGTCGAGGATGTACTCGTCGTCCTGGGGAGCAAAAGGACGCCAAAAGGTGTCAATCCGGTGCGCTACAAAGAGATAGAGAGAAAGGGGGTAGCGAGAGGGTACGGGGACGCCGGAGTTGGCCGGAAACCGTGGTCGACGGCGGCGGACCGTGGCGGAACGGCGAGCTCAAAAGGGAGCGGCCTGGGGGCTCTCGGGTGGGAAAAGAATGGGCCGAAGGGAGAGGAGATGGAGGGGCTTAAGATGCGCATGGTGGTGTTGCCGTTAGCACTCGCGTGAGTGCGGATTCAAGAGGAGGAGATCGACGGGCGTCGGGCGAGCTCCCGCGGCAGTTGGGGACGGAGCTGACAGGTGGGTCCCGCGTGTCAGTGGGAGGGGAGAGGAGAGGGCGCGGGTGGGCTGCTTGCTGGGCCGTGGCGCTAGGACGATGCCGGGCTGGCTCGGCTTGGGCTGGGCTGGCTCGGGCTGCTTTTGCTTCTTTTTTTTTGTCCTTTCTCCTTTTCTATTTTCTGAAAACTTTTGTATCTTTTGAAATAAGCATCCAAATGGATTCAAACCAATTTGAATTAATTTGGTAAAATCAAAATAATCATTTTAAATACTTTGGAACCTTTTCCATAATTTTTTTAATATTGAAAAATTCAAATAATGCATAAAGGCCTATTTGGCACCTTTATGTCATTTTATAAAATGTGGTTTTATAATTTTCCTTTGAACTCAAATAAAATCCAGAAAAATAATATGAGTAATATCATGTAGTATAAACCATGATACACTCATTTTTTTATTTATTTTTACACAAAATAAATTACCACAAATACCCTTAAGGCATTTTAAATGGTAATTGGTGATATTTTCCAAAGTCAAAATGAATTCAAATCTTTTCCAAATAATTTGAATAAATACTTTTTATAAATCTTATTCTAAACAGAACACTTTGGCACTATACTTGGCCATTAATACATCCATAAAAGTCAAAATATTTAAGAGAGCATAATAGGCCCCTTTTTATCATTTTCTCAAATAGGGTTTAAAGTGGAAATAGAATTCCAACTTTTGAAATTTCAAATGCAACAAGCCAAGAAAAGATGAATGCATGCATGATTTTGGATTTTCAAAACAAATATAATAATTTTCAAAAAGTTTTTGATTTTTCTGATTTTTCAAAAATTTGAAAATCTTGGGATGTTACAGAATCATTTGACTTTATGTACCAATAGTAATCATCTTTGATATCCATTGATCGTATTAAAATGCAAAGTCCATGTTAGTTTTATCACCTTCATACTCGAGGACGAGTATTGGTTAAGCTTGGGGATGTTGATGCATGTAAAATGCATACATGAACTTTGCATTGTATTACTTATATTTCAATCATATTTGCATCATATAAGGGTTATATCATTGTTTTATATTGATTTTGGGAATATTTCATAGTTTCCCTATTTTTCTGGAATTAACCCTGCACAGGCAGAAAACCCTATTTTCTATATTTTGATGTTTCAGGGACCCAAACGACGTCCAAATGACCTGGAAATTTACGAGCATCAATTTTTGGAAGGAACAAAGCGTACGAGCGAAGGAAGCGAAAAAATGGAGGCCCGAAGGCCAAAAGAGGTGGGCCCACGCGGCCAGATTCGTTGGCCGTGTGGGGCCCATCAACTTGGCCCTCGAGGCTCCGATGTCGTTGATCTTCGTCCCCGTGGCTTCGTCTTGACCTAAAACCGACTATAAAAATAGTCCCCCGATGAGTTTCGCAAGGAGGCGGCGGAGAAACACAAAACCACGAAACAGGAGACAGAAGGCTGCCGCCGGAGAAGATCGGAGGGGGGAAACGCCGCCGGAATCACCTCCGGAGGGCTCCTCCGTCCCCCCTCCGGAGTCTCCATCAAGACCAGCACCATCTCCATCACCATCTTTGTGATCCACTTCATCCCCCTCATAGTTTGAGATTGTTCGAACCCTAGCTATTGTTTAAGTGCTATTCTACCTGTGTATGATTGGCTACTTGTCATTGTTTGGGGGTGAGATCATATTTTCAGATTGTGTTGTATCACTTATACCATTGAATCATATCATGTCTTTGCGTTGTGAGTAGTTCTCTCATGTCCCTGGGGGCTTAGGATGAATTGACAATGATTTTTATATGACATGTGTTGGTATTTTGTCTAGTTTTTATCTTTGATGTAATTCTATGATGGTGTTGTGCGAACGTCGACTGCACATCACTTCACCTATATGGGCTCATAGGAGAGCACCGTAGTGTAATGGAGTGAGGGAGACTTGGGAGGACATGTAAACCTGAGACCGAATCATGAAGTTGCATTATGAGGGTATTAGTATCGGGGACCTTAGAGTTTAAGGCTATGGTGGGACTCTATGTCTTAATAACTCTTGTGCAGTCATTTACTTGGCCATAAGAAACATCATAAGGGGGTTTAGTTTATTTATTTCGATTTACCTAATTATGGCTCCGTCCAAAGAAGATTAAAACTTGACAAAATGTTTACCTTGTTGTTCTAGAAATATTTATGCCATGAAGTCTAGGTAGCCCTTGGGAACGTTTTCCACTTATAAGAAACACACACTTGAGCTTGTCCTCTTGCTGCATAGAGGATTGGGCTTTCTCTCTTTGAGAGCTTTCACTTGTCATATTTTATTTTCAGCCTTTTACTTTATTGCAAACTCTACACCAAAAACCCAAAAACACTTGCACCATTTAATCATTTTAGTTTGTCTAGTGCATAGATAATAAGAGAAGTGACACTCTTATTTGAGAGGATAAATACTTATACCTTCTACTCCTCGTGGGATCGATACTATACTTACACATTGAAGATTTCAACGATCCCCTATACTTGTGGGTATCAACCTCATAACTTCGGGACGAAGTTTTTGTTAAGGGGGGAAGACTGTAATACCCCAGCATTTAGGATCTAACGAAGGGTAGAAATAAGGTTTCATGCATCTGCGGGCATGCATCTGAAAAATCCGAGTGAATTTTTCACAAATTAAAACTCTAGAGTGATCGGAGTCTCCTCACCTTCATGACTTAGGGTTTAGTTGATTTTAGGTGAACCCGATGAATTTCGACATGACCTCTAGGTCTTTTACTTGCTATGGGAGTTTTTTCTCCATTGAAAATAAAAATAATATTTAATTGGAAATCAAATAAAAAATTACATATAATAATTAATCAAATAAAGGAATTAAATTGGAAAAGTAACTCCAATTAAGTAAACAATAATAGATAGTAATTAAGTAAATGATGTACAATTGAATAACAATACAAATTTCACAAACATAGAATTACAACTTCTGATTAATGAATAAAACAAAACAAATAAATTATTGAATTAATACAATATTACAATGTCTTTACAAATATTACAGCAATAAAAGCAAATACAAAAGCTTAAGTAAATTTATAATCGAAAACTAAAAGTCTTGTAATTATCTTCTCTTTAAGTTCATCTTAGCTTCAAATCGGTTTCCTGCAAAACAAAAAGAAAAGGAAAAGACAGAAATAAATAAAAGGGGTTGGGTTAGTGTTACCCTCAGTTTAGCAGAGTAATGCTCTGCTAATCTCATCACAGGGTGTAAGCAAAGGGACTAAGTATAATATATGTTCTAAACCCCAATTTAGCCTCAGAGCAACATCATTGGCTGGGCAGCAACAAAATCCACTTGGCAAACCCAAAATAATGAACTAGAGAAAGATAATATCAAACCAGCCGAAGCTTTGCATCACCAGACCAATGGATCAAGAGTCCAGGCAGGCAGGTAGCTCACACACATGCATGCAACGCACCCTGCTATCAACACAGCAAGTCACCCAGGAGGAGATAAGGGCAAGGGGGGTCGAAGCAGTCAGCAGCTAGCACCATCTCACACTCAGATAGAACCAGCTCGAGCTCCACAGCTCTCAACACCACAGCACACAACAGTTCCACCCCACACCACAGATCCATCCATATTTCACCACTGAAACTTTGCCAAGTGCAAATCAAGATGAGGTAGTACTAAGCAAGAGCAAGCTGGAGCAAGGGGAGAAGGCCAGGAGCTAGAAGTAGTAGCCAGGAGCGAGGAGGAGCAGGCTAGGAGCTGGAGGGAAGCATCCAGGAGCAGGAGGAGCAGGCCAGCAAGGAAAGCCAGAAAAAAATCAACAAGAAGCACCACAGCCACCATCTCAAATCATCAAGAGGTTGACCCTCTAATTTTCTTTAGCCAACATATTAGCTAAGTACTCATATATGGTTTGGATGGGGATATTTCCTCAGATCTGCACAGAGATGCTATGCATATGCATCACAGTGAATTAAAGTTCACAAGCTAGCATCTATCCTTATCAAATAAAACCCTCAGCCTATGCATCATAGGCAGGGGTCATTGGGAAAAGGCATATAAATAGATCCAGCACCTGATTGCTGGGCACAAATCCCTCAAGGGGAGAAGCACCTCAATCACAATCCCATTAATCTGAAGACTGGAACGATTGAACAAGAGCACATCTGAGCAACCATAGAAGCACAAGAAAGCATAAAAATAATTTCTTAAGCTAAGATTAAAAGCCAGCTTCTGTGTAACTCATTTTGAGGCATCACAGAAAGCTAAGCTAAGTTAATTAGCTGCAGAAATCATATTACACTTGCACAAGCACAGAGCCAAGCCATAGCAGCACATCTCTGAACCTAAGGTTCAGAGTAGCACACACTTAGGGATGTCAAGGATAGTTCACTGGAGCTGTCAATGGACAGCAACATCAGAGCTACATCATGACCACAGTCACTAGCTAGACCATCTCCAGTAAATAATACAGAGGCATCAAAGCAACAGTTAGTAAGTAACCCCAAAGCAGCAGCACAGAGCAACACGAGGGGACAAAATGAGCATTAAAATCACATCTAGGGTTCATCACAGGAGTAACACGGTGATGTCCCTTGACGTAGTTACCTGCGTCAAAAGAATATGGTTAGGTTGAGACTCCATGTGCAGAGTGTATAGTATAGGAAAGACAGTTTTCCCCACGAGGGGTGACTCGAGGGTTTAATATCGAACTCTCGAGGAATCACTAGTGAAAGATTTATCTTCTTATCCTTCTCTTGAAAACCTACAAAACAAAGTAAATTGTTTTGTGCCCTCAACCTCACCAAGTGGTTCACAAGGTGTGAGAATGATATGAAAATATAATGAATGCAAAACAATAACTAAATATGCAATGATGATAAATAAATATGCAAGGATGGTGGAAACAATGATGAATGATATTTTTGGGTTTTGTATTATGAATGCAAGATGTAAAAGTGTTTTTGTATTTTCGGATTTTTAAATGGCAGAAAATGGAAAATGGATAAAAGTTGTTGGAAAGGTGTTTCTTATGATTAAAAATGGACCGGGGTTCATGGTTTCACAAATGCACTCTCTCTTTAATAAAGTGGTAGATAATGGAACACTAGAATTGACATATGAGATTGCAACAAAAAGGTTTCATGACAAGTTGCTAATTATATGGGCATCACGTCATAACATAGAGATCTTTTGTTTATTAATCTCTCTTATACTCCACCAAGATGTGAACTAAATCTTAGCACCTTAGTAATTAAGATAAATCAGAGTATAGCATTAAATTCTATGACATGAAGTTAAAATAATAACATGCTAGATCTAGTCATGGAGAAGTGGCAATGGTCACGCCCACATCTCCGGTAGCAAGGTATTTTTTCTTTATCCCTAGTGAGGCAAAAAAGTTAGGTAAAATACCCAAGTGGATCGCGGAACTTCTCTCACTTTCACCGCACTAGCCACCCCCCATTACTCCATCTAATGCATACGTTCCCCCTCACACGCTCTCAGACACATGCTTGATCACAAGTAAATAAGAACGGGGTACATAATATGCATCGACTTTCATAACTGAAACAAAACTATTGCAATCTCAAACATATATTAACTCAGAAAAAGATCCACCACAAAGGTATTACATAGATGACCGTAATCATGTTCAGCAGCTCATACGGTACTAATTAGTGAAGCTCAAAGAGAGGAGAGATACATAAGTTACTTCCACAAACCCATAGTCCATGGGTGGACTACTCCCTCTTCATCATGGAGACGGTAGAGAAGTCGTTGGAGAAGATGGAGACCATGCCGACAGCGCCCTGCCAGAGTCCCCCCCCCCCCCCTCCAATCTGCAACTCCAGGTCTCTGTTTCGTGGTTTCTGTGTTTCGGTGGCGCTCTCTTCCGAAAGGCGTCGGGAGACTATTTTTATAGTCGTTTTTAAGTCAAGACGGAGGCTCGGGAAAAAGATTGACGGCATCGGAGGCTCGAGGCCTAGGATAGTGGGCCCCATGTGGCCAAGGAATCTGGCTGCGTGGGCCCACCTATCTTGGCCCTCGGGTGTCCGCTTGTTCGCTTCCTTCGCTCCTACTCTTCGTTCCTTCCAAAAACTGATGCTCGTAAATTTCCAGGTCATTTAGACGTCGTTTGGGTCCCTGAAACATCAAAATATAGAAAATAGGGTTTTCTGCTAGTGCAGGGTTAATTCCAGAAAAATAGGGAAACTGTGAAATATTTCCAAAATCAATATAAAACAATGATATAACCCTTATATGATGCAAATATGATTGAAATATAAGTAATATAATGCAAAGTTCATGTATGCATTTTACATGCATCACACGGCAGTCCAACACCTAATCCACAGCAATGGTCTGAATCACTACCACATAGCAAGTATCCCAGAGCATGGCATAGGCCAGGAGAAGGAATTAGGAAAAAAGCAGGAGGCAAGAGCTTACCGTACGCCTATGGTCGTAGCTCCACGGTGACGGGGTAGTGCCCGTGTGGCCGGTGACGAAGGACCAAGGGAGGAGCGAGCACCACCTATCACCACGGCGGCACAGAGGAGAGCTCCACACCAGCCTCGGTGGAGCAGAAAGAGATGGGAGCATGCCGGTGTCGCGCTGCGACCGAAACCCTAACCCTAGGGTTAAGTCGAGCACGGCCACATCAGGTAGAGAGGACTAGATCGACGCGGAGGTAGGGAAAGGGCATCGCAAGGCCTCTCTTTTGCGCCCTAGCTCGGCGGCGAAGGTCGCCGGAGCTGGCCGAAACCGGCCGGCGACGGTGGAGGTGAATGGAGCTCGGGATCAAGAGAGCGGTGAGAGAGAGAAGAGTGGGTTCTGGCTCGGTCGGTCGGACCCGAGTCAGGAACGAGGTTAACCTGGTTCATCCAAGTGAACCAGGGACCTAAATATAATTACCGATTTTACCATTACATAAATTGAATTCAAACTCAAACTCAATTTAAATTAAATTCAAATTCAAAAATGAAAATTTAGATTCGAATAAATTCCTAAAAATAAAGTAAAAATATGCTTTCAGTTCAAAATTTTATAAGGAGTCCAAATATGAATTTTATTTCATTTATTGAAAAGAATTTCCAAAGTGAAAAATTCAAAGATCCTTAAATGGATTTAATTTAAATTATTTTCTAGAGATAAAATATTTGCTCCAAATCATTTAAAAATATTTTCTTATATGAGTAATTAACAATTCCTTAAGTAAAAATGAATTGAACTATTTTCAAAAACAATTATTTCCCAATAGAAAATCAATTTGAGTAGTAAGTTCAAAATATATAATTTAAACTTTATTACCATTCTATAAATGATTATCATGTTACTCATCCTAGGTAAAACACAAAGAAGAGTCATCTAAACACCATTCACACAGGGAGATGGGGCTCTCGCGACCCCGCCCGCGGCCAGTCCGTGCGCGCCGCCGCCGCCTCGATCTCCTCCGCTCGAGGTCCGCTGGAGGCACCGCGACCAGATCCGGCATCCCCGCCGCGGCCTCTCCCTGCTCCAGCTATCCTGGCGTCGGAGCTCTTCCTGCAGCCCCTGCTCCGCCCCTTCTCCCGGCTCCTCCGGCTGCCGGTTGCGTCGACGGCTCTGCGCTGCAGGACGTGGGGGAGGTAGTCTCGGATGTGCCTCCGCACGGGCTGTCTGTTAATCCCGCCGCCAAGCTCGCTGCTGACGCCATGCTCGGTCACCGGAGGTCGGACCCCGCCATTGGCGGAAGACGGGTGCGTCTTTCTCCTCCCTCCAAGCCTGCTGCTGCTGCGACAGCCTCGTCCCAGCTGCCAACTTCCTCGACCTCCATGGCTGCTTTGGCGATGAACACTACCTCCGTCCCTCGTCCCGCACCGCGGACCTGCCGCTCCTCCCCGACACCGACGCAGCTTGGGGCTCGGTGCTGCAGCAAGGCCGTTGAAGATGGTGTCACAGTTGTGGAAGCTCCGCAAGGGCCGTCGGCTGCTTCGAAGAGGCTCCACTCCAGCGGTATGGTGACAGGATCATGGGCCACCCTTGCCGACGAGGTCGATGATTGCGACGAGGAGGAGCTAGCCCCAATGACGCCGCCGGCTATGAAAAGCACATCCCCGACTGCTCAGCTGGCTCAATCGGGCGTGCGTTGCGACGCAGACACAAGCGGGGGATGGCAAAAGGTGTTGCATCGGCGAGGTCCTCGTACTTTGGTGCCGCCATCCACGGCTTGGCCCCGTCGTCCCATCCCGGCGTGGCTCCTTGGTAGATGTTGCAGATGCCTCGCACATGGACACCGCGCAGCTGTTTGTAGGGACCCCCTTCGGTGTTCACGCTGTTTGGAGAACGACCACCATGCTCGCGAATGCCGCAATCAGTGGCGTCCTCTCAGCTCCATGGCATGCCTCGCCGCACTGCCAGGGCCTCACCATGGCGTCGAGCTTTCTCATGCTCCTATGACATGTAAGGGTCAATCGAGTTCTGCGCTCCCCTCCAAAAATCTTCGTTGTGGATCTTGGGCATCGGTTGCTTCTGCTCCCGCTGGTTTGGTGCCGTCGTCCGATGTGGTGTTGCAGTCCATTCCAGCAGCCCTGGCCGAGCAGCTGCAAGGGTGCCTGGCGCGGGTTGAAAGCTTTTTGGAGCGTGCGGAGGTTGCTTTGTGCAAGCTCTCTCTTGTGCCGGCTATATTGATGGCCATTCCTCCGTCGCGTCCTCTTGGTGACATTGGTGTTGGCTCCACGGAGGATATGGGTGGGGAGCTCTATGGTTGTTACTCCCCTCGTGTTTGTGGTTCGTCGATGACGTCCCCCTTTCCCCCCTGTTGAGGGCGAGGCCACTGCTGTGGCTCCGGTGCTGCAGAGCATGCCCGAGCTCCGGGAGCATTGTGGGAGCCCTGATTTGCCTCTGTCGGTGGAGCATATGAATGTGGACTCGACAGCGACTTTGAGCTCACCTGAGCGATCAGAGTTAGCTTTCACGCCCATTCCACCTTCGCCGACACATGATGCCGATGTTCTCTTTGCAAAAGAGCTTTGTAGCCTGCTTAGCAGTGTGGAGGTTGCCATGCTTGGATCTGGAAGGGCGATTGCTTGCCTCCTAACAGGGTCAACAATCAAGGGTAAAAACAAGAAGGCGACCAAAGGCAAGAAGGGTGGCGCCATTGGAAAGCCACCCACGACTACTTGATGGATGATCTTCGGTTTGTCGGCTCGTTCTATGACTTTGGTGTTGTTGGTGAGGTGTTCCATCGGTGGATTCCATTTTGTTGTTCAAGGGTTAGGGGTTGTGTGTTGGGAGAGCTTGCCGAGCTGGTTATGCACTTGTGGGGTTTTCTTTGTTTGTGAGTAGTTCGCATTGTGGTGTTTGTATCGGTTTTTGCCCGGTTATCCGTAATTAACTGGGCAATTCTCTCCTTCTTAATTAATAGATTGGGGCAAATTATTTGCTCCCGTTTCAAAAAAGAACTCTTGTGTGATTATATTTGAAATAGCTAGGTGAATAAAAGTTGAATAAATAACTATTGCATGATATTAATGGAAAGTTTTCTTAAAGACAATAAAATTGATGAGTTAACTTTTAAAATCTTCTTTTCCTTGAAAGGTACTTTATCAAATAAAACAAATGACATATTTCTAAAGGAATAAATATAATGAAATAACATAAGTTATTTACTTCAATTAAAATAGTAAACACTTAAATTTTCATGTCATATCAATTCAAAGTAATTTAACAAACCCACAAATTATAAACACTAATTCATCCTTAAAACCTAAAGTCACTAAAGTCACTTCAGTTATCAAAGTATCAAATAAAACAAAGCTTATGCTTGTGAGCTTGGGTGTTTTTGGGATATTTACGATGCATCTCATATTTATGCATAATAGCATTTTGCCAGTGTTTCCAGTAGTCCTTACCCGGACTACGTTGCTATTTTCAGATCTCTGGGTTCTGACGCAACCATAGAACCCCGAAGGGCATGAACTGCCACCTCTGTCACAGGCAAGTTCATCACTTGCTCATACCTCTTGAAATATTTGTTAAGAAACTATTTGCAAAAACCTAGTATACTATCATTATCTCCAAAGTGGAAACATAAAATGATATTTTCAGAATAATATGACTATCTGGTTATCGACCCGAGTGGTGATAATCTATTATGGTTGGCAAATGGAACCATGGTAAGATGAATAGGTCAGGAGGTTCCATTTGCAAGGGTAAATATTACCTAGGAAATAACAACCAATGCCGTCAGAATTCTTGCGCCGTAACAACGAGTTAACCATGAGGCTTGGAATGGGACGGGAAATGTCATCTGTGATCTTCTCTCCTTCGCATGTCAACGGGCATCCAGAGCCGTACCCTGTAGATCATGTGCGACAACATGCAACATGGGTGGGATCCTGATGGCCTTTAACTCAGCAACAACACCAAAGAACACTTGATGGCAAGGCGCCAGAAAACTTTGTTGATGGTGAAGTTACCTGCGTTAAAAAAACAATGGTTAGGTTGAGACTCCAAGTGCAGAGTGTATAGTATAGGAAAGACGGTTTTCCCCACAAGGGATGACTCGAGGGTTTATATCGAACTCTTGGGGAATCAGTAGTGAAAGGTTTATCTTCTTATCCTTCCCTTGAGAACTTACAACAAAGTAAATTGTTTTGTGCCCTCAACCTCACCAAGTGGTTGTCAAGCACAAGGTGTGAGAATGATAATAAAATAAAACAAATGCAAAACAATAAATAAATATGCAATGATGGTAAATAAATGTGCAAGGATGGTGGAAACAATGATGGATGTTATTTTTGGGTTTTGTATTGTGAATGCAAGAAGTAAAAGTGTTTTTGTATTTTCTGATTTTAAAATGGCTGAATGTAGATGATGCTTAAAAGTGGTTGAAAAGTTGTTTCTTATGATTAAAAATGGACCGGGGTTCATGGTTTCACAAATGCACCATCTCTTTAATGTTGTGGTGGACAATGGAACAAAGGAATTGACATATGAGATTGCAACACAAAGTTTTATGACAAGTTACTAATTATATGGGCATCACGTCCTAACATAGAGATCTTTTGGTTATTAATCTCTCTTATACTCCACTAAGATGCGAACTAAATCATAACACCTTAGTATTAAGATAAATCAGAGCATAGCTTTAATCTTTATGACATGAAGTGAAAATAAGAACATGCTAGATCTAGTCATGAGAAGTGGCAATGGTCAACCCACATCTCTGGTAGCATGGTATTTTAGTTTATCCCTAGTGAGGTAACAAAGTAAGGTTGGAATACCCAAGTGGATCGCGGAACTTCTCTCACTTTCACCGCATTAGCCACCCCCTCATTACTCCAACTAATACACACGTTCCCCCACACATGCTCTCATAAACAAGCTTGATCAAAACAAGTAGACAAGAACGGGGTACATATTATGCATCTACTTTCATAACTGAAACAAAACAATTGCAATCTTCAAACATATATTAACTCATAGAGAGATCCACCACATAGGAATTACATAGATGACCGTAATCATGTTCGGCAGCTCATACGGTGCTAATTAGTGAAGCTCAAGAGAGAGGAGAGATACATAAGTTACTTCCACAAACCCATAGTCCAGGGGTGGACTACTCCCTCTTCATCATGGAAATGGTGGAGACGTTGTTGGGGGAGATGGAGACCACGCCGGCAGCGCTCCGCCGGAGTTTTCCCCCTCCGATCTGTAGGTCCAGGTCTCTGTTTCGTGGTTTCTCTGTTTACGGCCGCCTCCTGGCGATCTACGTCGGGGGGCTATTTTTATAGTCAGTTTTAGGTCAAGACGGAGTCGTGGGCGAAAAGATCGACGGCATCGAAGCCACGAGGCTCCAGAAGGTGGGCCCCACGCGGCCAAGGAATATGGCCGCGTGGGCCACCCCTTTTGGGCCTCAGGCCTCCGCTCGTTTGCTTCCTTCGCTCCCAAGTCTTCTTACTTCATAAAACTGATGCTCGTAAATTTTCAGGTCATTTGGACGTCGTTTGGGTCCCTGAAACATCAAAATATAGAAAATAGGGTTTTCTGCCAGTGCAGGGTTAATTCTAGAAAAATAGGAAAATAGTGAAATATTCCCAAAATCATTATAAAATCATGATATAACCCTTATATGATGCAAATATGAGAATTATAATGCAAAGTTCATGTATGCATTTTATATGCATCAGATCCCTTAATGCCCACGGACTCTGGTGTCTAGGATGGTCTGCAAGGGGAGCCTAGATAGTTCTTCCTTGCTGGGTTGAATATCAGGGGTGATCTTGCTATGCATGAATGGGGTGGGCATGCGTTGTGCGGAGAAGCACAGTGAATGGCTTGGATCAAAAACTGGGCCCCACACCAAAGAGAGTGTGGATGGGAATGATCGCCCGGTTGTGCAACAAAGTCTTGATCTCTTATGGGTAAAGTAACGCACCTCTGCAGAGTGTAAAAAATTGTAACATGTTACTCCCAGTTCCGGGAAGGAGATGCGAACACTGCAGGAAAGGAACTCCACGAAGTTCTAGCACCTGTGAAGGATGACGGGCATAGTCTTCAGAATAAAAGCAACCTCTTGAAGAAATGTTTTACAAAAACTTTGCATTAGCTTGTGACTCTTTTGAGTCTAAAGCAGTAGTTAGTGCATCAGACTTCCCAACGTACATAATGAACTTGCTGGGTAACGCTGGTTACTCACCCTTTCCCCATTTGACCCCCTGCTTAGAATTTTGGAGCCATCAAAGGAGTTGACGGTGGTCCATCATGACATCGAGATCTTCATCAAGGAGTCAACCACTACTTCACCAACCGAAGCACGACGACAACTATGGCAACACATGAGCAATGACAGCGATGTAAAGGAGATCACTCTACCAATGAAGGAGACCACGTCTATTGGAAGAACGAGTACAATCTTGGATAAAGATACTCCAGATAGAATAGATTAAGGCTGTGACAACAGCAGTAGTGGATTAGGAATTAGAGCTAAAGTAAATCTCCAGCTTAGTGCTACGAATTGGCTCTTTTTTGGATTTCATTTGCACGAGACTATCCTCTATGTATCAAGGTAGTTCTCGAGATTTTGTATTGAATATTGCTGTAATCCTATAGTGTTACCTTGGACCTGCTATGTTTCTGTTGTACCACTCTGAGGGATGTAATATTCACGGATGAGTCCTTTTTTGAGTATTATGTCAACGACTTGCACACTACACCATGCAGTGGTGTGTTGGGTCTCCGCACACTACAATTCCTCTCCCGTCAACGAAGCTAATTTCTGGCGCCGTTGCCGGGGAGGAAAGGTAAGCGGTACTCACACTCCGACGACGAAGCTAATTTCTAGCATTGTTGTTGGGGAGGTGAGTGCTTGAAGGTATCTTTTTTAGATATTGCAATTAAATATTATTATTTCTTGTTTTCATTTCACTAGTTCGGTTTAATGGAAAACAACAACAAAATTAGAGAGCTTTATAAAATTTATCTTGAAATTGGTCATGATCTTTTGAAGAGAAAATTAAAAAACCTATGGAACTTTATTTGCATAACAATCATGCTAGTAGCAATGTTATTAGTATGATTTCTTTGAATGCCATTGTTGCTAATGCTATGGAAAATTGCAAGCTTGGGGATGCCGATTTTGATGAATATGATCTTTTTAGTCCCCCAAGCTTGAAGGAGGAAATTTGCTTTGATGATACTATGCCTCCTATATATGATGATTATTATGATGAATGTGATACTTTCAGTCCACCTACTATCAAGGAAAAAGTTTATTATGATTATGACATGCCTCCTATTTATGATGATTACAATTATGGCTATGATAGTCCTATTCTCAATGCTACTAATAATAAAGATTTTACTTATGTGGAGAGTAATAATAATACTTTTATGCATGTGAATCATGAGAAAAATGCTTTATGTGATGGGTATGATATTGAGTTTTCTTATGATTCTACTGAAAGTTATTATGAGAGAGGGAAGTGTGGTTATATAAATTTTCATCTTATGAAGTTTCCCCTCTTTATGTTAAAGGTTTTAATGTTGCATTTGCTTTGCCTTCCTATGCTATTAGCTTTATGCTTTAATGATTTATTTTCTTACAAGATTCCTATGCATAGGAAGTGGGTTAGACTTAAAAGTGTTTGATATTTGCTTCTTGATGCTCTCTTTTGTGTTTCAATTCTTATTCTTACGAGAGCATAATTAAAATCTCAAGCCTAGCTAAAAGGCTATAAAGAAAAGCGCTTGTTGGGAGGCAACCCATCTTTTACTTTCAGTTTGTTTTTATTTTTCTTGAGTCATGGAGTTGTTGCCTCTGTAGAAAATTCATTGTATCTTTTTGTTTTGGTTTTTTGTGCCAAGTTTAGCCTCTAATGCATTGAAAGTGCGAAGTATTGTTTTGCTGTCCAAAAATAGATTCTATGCGCCTGTTGCAGAAAATCTCGAATGATCCCTGAATTTTTTATTTTTCTGATATTTTTAGACAGCAAGCCTGATACTTTTATATATCTTTTGTTAGTTTTGAGTTTTCTGATTTGAGCTACATAAGTGCCTTGAAAAATTCGATCTTTACAGACTGTTCAGTTTTTGATAGATTCTGCTTTTATTTTGTATTCGTCTCTTTTACTATCGTCAAATATGATACTCTAGAGGTGGAGTACCACATTGAGGCTTAGTAAACAGTAGCTAATGCCCAATAAAGTTGTTTGCAATTTGTCTTGAGTTGAACACATATGCATTTTAATTTATGAGCACTAACTCTCTAATCAATTTATGAGAAGTTTTGTGTGAAGGGAGTTTTTAAGTTCCAAATGAGAGGATAAAGAAGAAATTGAAGATGAATCAGAGCTCAAGCTTGGGGATGCCCCCATGGCACCCCCTCTGAATATCAAGAACCATCAAGCTCTAAGCTTGGGGATGCCCAAGGCATCCCCTCCTCTTCATCGACTATCATAAGGTCGTCTTTATTGAACTACGTTTTTATCACTTTACATATTATGTGCTATGCTTGGAGCGTCTTTTTGCTTTCAGTTTTGTTTTGTTTGATGGTCATATCCTTGTTGGATCCTAACTTTATTTGTGTAGGAGAGAGGCACGCTCCGTTTTTTCATTTGAATACTCCTTTACTTCGATTATATCTTGTTAAATATTCTTAGCTACTATTTGTTTGCTAGTAAGCTCTCGCTTTTAGCTTTTATCTTGTTTAGAGCTGCTAGTTGTTGATGTTAAACTCTCTTGTTCTTCACTTATACTTGTTGGAGAGTTGTTATTGATAAATTGCTTGAATTGTCAAAGTGACAAAATGCTATCCATGTGATATTGGAATGAAATGAAAGCCTGCATAGTCTTGTAGATCATTGTGTGGTTACTTGATGCTTCTCAATTGTTTTGAGATATTAAGATGAATGCTTAAACTTGCTGATTATTTGAGTAGAAATTGATTAGTAAAGAAACACAGTTTAAAGCTTGAAACTGTGTGGTGTTTCGTAGTTGTTAATTCATAAAGCTAATTTTCCATCAAAAAAATTGTTTGGTCAACAAGGGAGACAGTGTGGAGTGTTTATGGTTACTAGTAATCTTTCACCTGCAATGCACGTGTCCAACAACTTAAGATAAATAAGACGATAAAATTAAGTCGACATTTGCTACATTGAGCAAGGAACAATATATTTATTAACCACAATGACTGATTATCACACATGGCTCATACTCAATGAAAAAAAGTGAACTCCGATTTATTCACTGACCAAATTGATTCAACGTACAGTTGCAATTATGAAGAAATGAAATTTACAAAAGACAAAATCCATCTTATCTGAAATCAGTGGTTAGTTACAATATTGAAGAAAATGAATTTACAAAGCGGAGACAATACATCTAATCAAGAAATCGTTGGTTTCAATTCTCTCTTCAGCCCTAAGTCGCTATCTCCATCTAGAAAGGAAAAGAAGTTAGTATTTAACCGGTAAGTTCGTTGGAGCTCCTCAGAGCATTATTAATGTCTACTGCTATATATTTCGAGAAAGAATTAACTCCTTATTAGAGAAAGCTTTATAGCTCTCTACTGGACTTACACACGAACAACAGCTGCTATTGGGTCGATCATGCTTGAAAAAAATGCATATGAAGAAGGCATTTTTTGTTTGTTTCAATACAAAAGGAAGGCAAAATAAGAGGTGGACACCGACACGCCGTTGGTCAGATTGAGCACACGCACATAGATATTTTTGGACCCACACCCACATAGCTTGGTTCACTTGCAAAATGTCTCATTAAAACCAAAAACATGGAAAATATAAAAGATTTACTTATGGAAGTCAATGGAAAAAAGTAGCCCGGCAATTGCTCATAAAGTGATGAAAAATACAGATCAATGGTTACACATTCTCTTGCATTACACATACAAAAAATACTTACCTTTTCTTTGGATTAAAAAAACTTACCTACAGGAAAATAAAAATGTATTGCAACTTAAGATTTCACTCATTATACTATAATATCCAAACATCTGCAACCACTTTTATTTCATCCCTAAAATAATTTTCTACTACAAATATTTGCAACTACTTCCTACAAGAAATACATTATATGTTAATGTTGCCGCTACGATCAAGATCCATAGTAACCTAATTGTTTCTTTTTCAAGATAGAAGGTGTACTTGGATATTTTTCATCATTCCTGTGACGCCACTGTGCAGGGTAGTTATGTGGTTCAAGATACACAATAACGACGCTACGGCCATTGGAGCAACCCGCCTTGTGCTCCCCGTCAGTCGCAGACATCACAATATGTCGAGCTGCATGTTCATGGTAAATGGTATTTGCTCCGTAGCGGAGCACGGGCATTGTGATAGTAACTCCTAGAAGAACAATGCGCATACAAGATAAGCTAATCCATTTCGTTGGAATGGTTGGATGATTAAATACTTGACGTATTTCCTGCACACTTGATAAGCAGATCAAGCCTGCATTTTATATACCACTTTGTAGATACTTCATATGTAATGAGGATAGAAAATAACCAAAAAAATCTTACTGTCATGGAGTATTAGGGAAAATACACAAGGCGCTTTCTACTGCCACGACCTTGACACTGAGACAATCACACAACATGGAGTCCATCCATCAACTGAAGTTGCCCGCTTCCATGGCCTTGAAACAATCAAGGTAGAATCGCCTTATTGTCCATGTAATTCACAAACGACACTACTTCATATCCTGCATGAGAATACGGAAGACATTTTTGGGCTGATAATCATGATTGACATCAACAATGAAAATGTCAATAATATCTACAATCATTTTGATTGATGATTCGATAACTAAAAAACAGGCAAACATGACTTAAAATGAGCAAGGTAGTATATATAGATAACTGAGGAGAGGAACATTTTTTCCTTTGTTTATGCATATTTCATAAAACCCATAAATATGCGTCCTTCATTATTTATATTCTCCCCGATGATGATGGCAACATAGACAACCAATTCTTACATTCCACAATATTACCATTTATCGCTGAGTTACTATCGAAATACCATGGGTACTTTATTATTGACGTGCCTGCTGGTGATGCATGATAGTGAAAGGTTGAGAGGTTTAGGTGAGGAACTTAGTCCTCAGACTTACAGTTCAGAGAAGATAAACTATCTATATAGCAGAACTCACCCTAGAGTAAGAATCCAAGAATCAGACTGAACTAACATAAAGGATAAATTTGGCCCATGCAAATCAGAGCGCTCTTAGTTCCCACTTCCCAGCGTGTCTCATCCGGCCTGATGCATGTAGAACAACAACGTACAACTATTCTGTACCAATTCATTGCTACACCACTCCACTATTTAATTCTAGATCAGTACAGAAGAGTAAACGATTGATGAATGTAGGTAGATGAGCACTTCTGTAAACTAAAAACAACAAGCCTACCTGGTGAACTGAAACTGCAGAGGCAGCCTCGTGGCGGCAGCGTCGTCGGTGTGCGGATTGTCTGCGGCGAGCGGCGATTGAGATGGCCCTCGTTGGGATTGAGACGGCGGCGGCGTGGGGCAATTGAGACGGCGGCGTCTGCTGCGACCGGGGATGAAGACGACGGCGAGCGGCGACTGAGACGGCGCGTCTGCTGCTTGTGGCAATTGAGACGACGGCGATCGCCGAGACCGGGGGTAGGGTCGTGGGCGTGGCGGCGGCGTTGAGCGCACCATCGGTGCGATGGATCAGGACGCGAAATCTGGGACTGTTGAGTCCGTTTTTTTCCGCAGGCTGTAGCCGATTAGGAAACAGTTCACGTGATTACACTACACCACGGTCGAATCTTGGCGACACAGTTCTGTAGGGAAAGGTACACATGTACCCACAGAACTTCTGTCGGCGTATCTTTGAAGCTATCCCGACAAATAGCATGTTTGGAGAGACGACGATATAGCAGCCCGTCTTCTATCGGTACAGGTTTAGCTACAAATTAACTGTCGGTAGATATATAACAACTGCTCAGCTGTCGGCAGATGTGCCCGCAGACAAGTTAAGTGTCGGCGTAGTTCCACACGTGGCGGACAACTAGCTAACCTCCGTATAGCGGGAAACTTGGCGGGCGGCTGGAAAATTTCAAAGTGAAAACTTGGGACACTTGGGCGCGTGACTGGATATTTCGGGGTCAAGTCTCAGAGCACCCCATCCCGGCATCCCCTACTGCTGCAGTCCCAAATCAGATCTCCCCACGCCATTGACGTCAAGCTCCATTCCTCCCATCCCGCCTCCTACCGTCGCCGCCTCGCCACTCGGGCTGCTGCCTCACTCATCTCCGGTGCCCCAGGTCCTCCACATCCTGGTCGTACACGTGGTCTTCCTCATCCTGGTCATCTCGTCCTCGACGCCGCTTGCAGTTACAGCCCTAACCCTACCGCCGCCAACGCCCCAGCTCTGGCTGCAGCTTCCACATCGCCGGCCGGCCAAAGCAGGTACTTACATCATCCCCGTTCGCCACCTTGCCTACCACCATGTTTACCAAGATCTCAGGACGGGACACCGCCCGGACTCCCCGGACCGCGGCGCTATGAGCAGGATCTCTGTACGGGAAGCCGCCCCCATTCCACGGACAACGCTGCTGCCTCTACGGCTATAGGACGCCACCCCACTCCCTGGACCAGGCCGCTGCCTCCCAAGCGGCGGGACGCCGGCTCATCGCTTCGCAGAACGGAGATGGTGAGTTATCCCCTCGCTTGCCCCTGACCCTGCCCCCATACTGTTTCCCTTTATGATATGATGTTTCGCTGTTTGTACAGACTATTTAGATAAGTGTAATTTGGGGCTACTTAGTAGAAGAATTTAATCATATTGTGTTCACGTGAGTCTTGCTAACTAGGGATGTGCTTCATTCCCTAATTTATTTTATGTTAAGAGTATTGTGATTGCTATTTGTTTCAGCTATGAGGATTTAGATCCAATTTTTGTACACTTGAATGTGATGATAAATTATGTTGTTTTGGTCATCAGTTTAGCAGTAAAGGGCTAGGCGTGCAGGTGAAGTTGTTTGTGGCTTTGGGCTGCTCGAGAACGGTTCAGCTAACTAATTCTTGATTTTTTCATTTGCATGATTGGAGATTGATTTTAATGTTCTAATCACCAAGATTTAATTATTTGGGAGGGTTAAATGGATTGGATCCTTTGCACAATGCCATCGATTTTATACAGTATCATCTTTGCTTCTGGTTAAGTACATGAGATGTAGATAATCATCCTACATTAAAAGATTTTCGTACAGACCTGTATATCTCTGATCATAGTGGTGCAAAGTAATCATAAGCTTGCTAAAATTTATTATGCTACACTTGTTAGGTTTGTTCAAGCTGACCCTGTAATTCATATAAGATTATCCCAACAAGCCACCACTGTTTGTTTTGTATCAGGGGTGTTTCACCCGTATACTATGTTTTTTTGGTAACTTGATTACTTTTTCAATGACTAAAGTACTAAACCAGACTAAAGTGCTAAACCATTATCGCTAAAAGCCTTGAAGGTCTGATGGAAATTTGTTTGATGTTTCTATTTTCTGTTCTGATTATGTAGATGGGAGCATCTTCTCGGATATCTTCTAGCACCAGTGGAGCCCCATATACGATGTCGCAGCAATATCGACCTCTGTCCCTAAACCTTTCGATTATACTTTTGTGACTTTGTATGGATATGCACAAATGACAAGCATGTTGTAGAGCAAAATATAGTGGAATTGATGACTTAGTTTGCTCTATTTTAAGTGTGATTCCTATCAGAAATGCTTTATGGGTGTACAACTTCCCACTAGTTACAAGGGTTGCACACTTATGGTGCATTTGTTGTTTTTATCTTATTTTCAGTGGGCGAGGAGCTGGATCTTTCTCAAGTAGTGCGGATATTTCCATTTTGGATGTTCATATATTGATTCAAATGACTTGGTTGATAGCAGATGCCAATAGTTTAGTTCATTTACATATTGAATCAAATACTTGCTTCCTATACACTTGTAGTGAGATTTCGTTGTTGTTAGACAAGCAACTAAATCCTTGCTTGTTTTACTATGTATTCGGGTTAAATTTCATTTGTAAAGTAGAATAAATACATTCTACTTGCCTTGATCCTGATAGTAATGAGTACATATGCATTCATTGGTAAAGAAAGCTTATTCTGTAAGTAAATTTAGCTGGTGGTTGCTCTAGGTTTTCTGTCCTTTTCTTCACCCCCATGACATGGCCTAATTGGCAGCATACCTGGTACCTGTGATTTGTTTGCTCCATGTGCTGCTGTGTTTACTATAGTTCTTTTTGTTCATGCAGACATTTTTGAAATCACCTGAGCATGAGAAATTCATGTGACAAATTTTCAGGTTCTTAGCCACCTCGCGCATATGGATATGAGGACTTCCAAGTGTGTCGAACCCTCACGTGTTTGAAGTGTTTTGGAGTAGCTTTGTGCGTATGCGATGAGAATCTTGTAGTATTTTGTTTGATCTATTGGCCAAAAGAAGTAGCTATATATTGTAAATACTAAAGAGGACAAAACAGCAACCATGTCAACAAGTGGATGTTTTTGTACTTGTGATCAATATATTGATGATATATACTGATATGTGTACTTGTACTTGTGGAATGTGTGTTGATCTAGTATTTCATAAATTGCTCATTAAATAAGAATTTGAACAATTGACACTGGAGGCATTATGTATATATAATGTGGGTACGGTTATATTCTGGAAAAAAAAGTAACAACACAACTAGTGCGGCAAAGCTATATCTACACAACAAGTGTCAGCATAGGTATGGAATCTCTAGACATGTTAACTGTCGGCGTAGGTATGGGTGTGCCAACAAGACATGTGTCGGCATAGGTAGGGTGTATCCAGACAGAAAAAGTGTCGGCGTAGGTTAGGCTGTACCCACAGAAAATGTGTCAGCAAACATAATATGTGTCGGCAAAGCTTTCACCGACTGCTTTTGCCCTGCCTCTTTATCTTCTGTCGGCGTATGTCTTGTTGTCTGAAAAACTGTCGGCAAAGGTACCCTGTGCCGACACATGCTTCTCTAGGCAAGACTCTACCATGGTGTAGTGTTAGTGCGGGATTAGGAAACAGTTCATGATTAGTGCGGGATTAGTATCGATGGTTCGTCATACAACATTGGGGGTGTTTTAATCGTCAGATTAAGGATGACATAAGGTGTAGATCGTCCGGATCTGACAGTCTGTGCCTTTTTATATTAGTGGTGATGATTGACTGATGTCTTATGTTAGTCTGTTACCGGTTAATGTTGGATGTTTGCTAAAAATAACCTTGCTAGCCTAAACTCTGTACTAAGCGGGAATGCTGCTTGTGCATCCAAAACCTTGAGCCAAAATTCATGCCATCTGTGTCCACCATATCTACCTATGCATGGTATTTCCTGCCGTTTTAAGTAAATTTGTCATGTGCTGCCTTTAGAACCTTCAAAATATTCTTGTTTTGATGCCTCTGTTCTCAAGCTCATGAGGAAGTAAGGAGGGGTTCGTTATAGCTGATGTCGAGCAAGGTTTTTCTTTTATTTTGCCCCACTCTATTTCACCCGGTGTTGATGGTTTACGTCCTCACTTGAATCAACCTGAGAGCGTCTTAAGAAAAATATAAATATAACTCACCATTCTCCTCCGCACAATGAAAATCTGAGAAATCAGCTCAAACATTGGTTAGTGGTGAAACAAAGAAGAAAGAGGAATGTACTCGTTCCTCTAAAACCAGCCGCTCTCACAACTCTAAAAACCTTGCTTGACATAGGGGACTAATGGCCTTCTGAGCTATGGAATCGTTGACGGAATTATGCATCGCTCAAAATTGCTTTTATCTCTGTTTTTCAAAATCAAAAAGCTTTAGCACATGACTAATCCCTGCTTCCCTCTGTAAAGGGCCTTTCTTTTACTTTTAAATGCTGAGTCAGTTTTCCTTTTCCTTCTATCTCCACCAAAGAAAACATACAGCATTGACCCTGGGTATCATTGATCATATTGCATCGTCGGATTAAACATGAATCTTTATATTGACTTTATCTATAAGATGAGCCGTTGGAAGTTGAAGCTTTTTACTAATACTTACATCTTCCTTTGTGTTGATTCTCAAACATTTTTGTCGTGGAACCATTACCTTTGAGAATTAGTCAAATATGTGGGTCACATTGCTTTCATGTCTTTAACGTACTATTTATGAATTTTTTTTGCTTGAATGATTCAATTTGGTTATTCATTGCTTTCTTCCTATCAACTATAGACAATCGTGTTGTATCACTTCATTCATGTCATATGCTTTACATTACTATCTTGATCAAGATTATGCTGGTTGCATGTCTCATCAAAAATTATTTTGTGATCACTTACCTACTCGAGGACGAGTAGGAGTTAAGCTTGGGGATGCTGATACGTGTCAAATGTATCTATAATTTTTGATTGATCCATGCTAGTTTTATGATGTTGTCACATATTTCTACTATCTTATTATATCATTTCGAGGCATTTTATTGAACTAACCTATTGACAAGATGCCCACTGCGAGTTCCCTGTTTTTGTTGCAGAAAGTTACTTCTGTAAATATTCTCGGAATTGGACGAAAATTTATGGAGATTTTTTATTGAAGAAATGAGGCAGGGAGTCAGAAGGGCGACCCTGGGGAGGCCCATAGGCCAGGGGCGGGCTCCCACTGCGGGTCCAGGTGGGATCGCGGCTGGGGGTGGTCCCTGCCCCTCGGGAGTCCTCTCACGACGCCCTTTGGACTATAAATTGTCCCCGACGAAAAAACCCTCCCCCGGAGGATTTTCCCAAAGACGATACAAAGCTCCGCCGCCATCGCCGACAAGTTTCGGGGGTTCAGAAGATCTTGTTCCGGCACCCTGTCGGGACGGGGATCGACCAGCAGAGCCATCTCCATCAACACCGCTGCTTCCCGCGATGAGGAGGAAGTAGTCCCTCACTGGGGCTGAGGCTTATACAAGTAGCTATGTGGTTATCTCTCTCTCATGATGTGATTCTCGTTGTGATCATGAGCTTTGTTAGCATAGTTGAATACATGATGTTTCCCTACATGTAATGGATATGATTTTGCTCAAGTGGTGTCATCTAGTATAAGTTCAGGAGTCACCGTTGTGATCACGGTATCTCGGTGACAGTGTGGGTGCCGTGTGTGACTCTAATAATAAAAGCTTAGAGGGATCTTCATCATGAGTTTGTTCTTTATTATTGTTGGATTGAATAGATCATGAGGTTTCTTGATGCTTGTGTTATTGAAGAAAGAGACTATTCAAGAAATAGGTTGTGGTGTTTGTTAGTACTATATTTGGATGCGGATAGTGACAACATGAAGTGTCCATAGATGTGGAATACGAACTTTAAGGTGTCTTTTCGTAGCCCTACGCAATTCTCATCGTATTTGATCCACGAAAGAATGATCTCCGATTAATGTCTATCATGCATGTGTTTTTGTGGGAACTATTATGTGTTTAATTATGTTAATGATGTTGAGAGTAGTGATGTCGGAGTTGATGGGAGAAACTTCTTATGTATCCTTAATGCGTTCTCCTCTCCCTCAACTATGCCAACAAGTACTCTTGATACCCTGAAAGGAAGATAATATATTAGGGATAGGTTGAGCCTCCAAGTGCAGAGTATGTAGAAGTGGAAGCTTTTTCCCCAAGAGGGTGACTCGAGGGTTTAATATCGAACTCTCGGGGAATCAGTAGTGGGGATTTTATCTTCTTGTCCTTCTCTAGATTTCCTGGAAACAAAGTAGATTGCTTTGTGCCCTCAACCACACCAAGTGGTTGTCAAGCACAAGGTGTGAGAATGATATTAAGATAATAATGGATGCAAAATAGTAAATAAATATGCAATGGTGGTAAGTAAGTATGCAAGGATGATAGTAATGATGATGGATGATATTTTTGGGGTTTATATATGTGAATGCAAGAAGTAAAGTGTTTTGTATTTCTGATTTAAAATGGCTGAATGTAGATGATGCTTAAAAGTGGTTGGAAAATTGTTTCTTATGATTAAAATGGACCGGGGTTCATGGTTTCACAAATGCACTCTCTCTTTAATATAGTGTGGCAAACAAATAGACATAGGATTAACATATGAGATTGCAAACAAATTTAATGACATATTCTATTATATGGGCATCACGTCCTAACATACAAACCTTTGATTATTAGTCTCACTTATACTCCACCAAGATGTGAACTAAATCATACACCCCAGTAATTAAGATGACTCAGAGTATAGCCTTAAATTTGACATGAAGTGAAAATAAACACATGTTGGATATAGTCTTAGGTAGAGACTTGTCACTCCTCACACCTTGCAACATGGTATTTTGGTTTATCCTAGTGAGGCAACAAAGTAAGGTAAACACCCAATGGATCATGATATTAAGTTGTCAGCTTATCACATCACCACCCCCGTTACTCCAACTAATGCACATGTTCCCCACACACATGCTCTCATAAACATGCTTGATCAAAACAAGGATACAAGAATGGGGTACATAATATGCATCTACTTTCATAACTGAAATAAACATTGCAATCTCAACATATATTAACTCATAGAAGATCCACCGTAAAGGTAATACAACGATGACCGTAATCATGTTCGGCAGCTCATACGGTGCTAATTAGTGAAGCTCAAGAAGAGAAGAGATACATATGCTACTGCCACAAACCCATAGTCCAGAGGTGGACTACTCCCTCCTCATCATGGAGACGGTGGAGATGTCGATGGAGAAGAGGAGACCTCTCCGGCAGGGCTCCGCCGGAGTTTCCCCCCTCCAATCTGCAGCCTCCTGGTCTCTGTTTCTTGTTTCTCTCGTGTGGCGGCTCTCTCCGTCGAAGAACGTCGGGGGGCTCTTTATATAGGCGTTTTTAGGTCACGGAGCAAGCCTTCTGGCGAAGGATCGACGCAAACGGGGCCACGAGGGCTGAAATAGGTGGGCCCACTGCGGCCTGGTACTGTAGGCCACGTGGGGCACCCCCTTTTGCCCCTCCGGCCTCCATTCGCTTGCTTCTTTCACTCCTAGGTCTTCCTCCTTCCAAAATAATGATCTCCGTAAATTTATAGCTCATTATGACGTCGTTAAGACCCTTGAAACAAATAGGGAAAGAAATAGGGGTTTTCTACCTACGCAGAATTAATTCCATAAAAGGGGAAATCATTATTAATTACAAAAATCATTAAATAACAGTAATATACCCCTTATATGATGCAAATATGAATGGAATATAAGTATTATAGTGCAAAGTTCATGTATGCATTTTACATGCATCAAGTAGTCACTAGTGAAAGTATGAAGTCTAGGCCTTGTTTTCAAGCATTGATACATCGTTTTTAGTCACTTTTGTCACTTGTTTGCTTGCTGCCATTTTTATTACAGAATTACAAAATCACCTTTTACCATCCATATCACTTATATTTTATTATCTATTCGCCGAACTAGTGCACCTATACAATTAGCCATTGTATTAGGTGTGTTGGGGACACAAGAGACTTCTTGTATCTTAATTGCAGGATTGCTCGAGAGAGGATACGTTCAACCTCTTCCTCCTGTGGATTCTATAAACCTTGGGTTACTCACTTAAGTGAAATTTGCCGCTGTCCTACAAACCTCTGTGCTTGGAGGCCCAACAAGTCTACAAGAATAGAAGCGTGTAGTAGACATCAGTGACATGCTGGATAGCGATCCCATAGTAGATTATTAGTCATAGATGCAGTTGGATGACGGTCTATGTATTTTGACGTAATACCCATATTAGATGAAGCGGTGAACTATATTGTTTTATGATAGCCTTGTTGTGCGCCTACAATTCTGTCAATTGTCATGCTGTAATTTGTTTACCCATCATGTATATCTTTTGGAGAGACACCTCTAGTATACTGTGGACCCCGGTCCTATTTTCATACATTGCTTACAACCGTTTTCATAGCTTTTCATCATCGTTTGCTCGCTGGTCATATTTCATTCTCATCATATTTTACATCCACACATTTAATTCTTTGTGTTTGGCAAGCCGGAGAGGTTGACAACCTCTCTGTTTTGTTGGGGCAAAGTAGTTTGTTTGTGATTGTGTGCAGGTCCGCGTTAATCTATAAACGCCAGATTAGATTGACACCTTGCTAAGGCCTTCTCCAAGTCCTACTGGTTCGATAACCTTGGTTTTGTAATCAAGTGAAAACTGCTTCTGTACTGCATCATATCTTCCTCTTGGGGTTTCCCAGCAGCAGTCATCATGGATCCACCAAGGCACTCCAACACACCACGTGCTCATCTTATTTTCCTCGAGCCTCTCCCAGGACGGAAATACTTGATCCACTAATAGGGTATTTTTGCGAGCGTTGACCAAACTCGTACAAATTACCCTGAGCGATCTCCACAACTTAGGAGGCTCTCGAAGCTTACTCGAAGCTTCACACAAGAAGAGTTTCGCGACAACACTAACCGTCTCGGGTACACAATGCACCCCAAGAGAAATAAGCTTCTCAAACTACACTTCCACATATCACCTTGGAGAGCACAAACTGATGCATCAAATCCAATGGCAAGAACACACAAAGTGGTCAATTCCCGCACTCTCAAATCCCACAATGCAACAAATGCTATGGAGAAATATGAGAGGAAGAACCAAGAGGAGAAACACAAAACAACTTTTAAATCTAGATCCAACGTAATCTTCCCCTCATTAAGAGGAGGGATAGATTGGTGGAATAATAGATCTTGATCTACTCTCTATTTTCCCTCAAATAGAGGCAAGAATCATGAGAGGAACTGAGAGAAGACAAGCTCCAAGAGATCAACAATTGTGTAAAAGGCCTTCTCAAGAGTTGGGAACCTATTGGCGAAGAAGGCCCCTTAAATAGGTCTCTCGAAAATAGGACTGCTATGTGCAGTTTTCGTGTTGAGCGGTACTACCGCACACAACCGCGATACTAGTTATGCCGCACATTATGGTTGAGCGGCACTACTATAGTGGTACCACAAAACCCCAAATGTAGTACTACCGGAACCATCACCGATACTACGGCGAAAGAAGAATCCAAATAAATTTGGAGTTCGCATGGTAATACTGTAGAGAAACCGGTCTAGCTAGTACTGTGCCCATAAGGAGTGGTGAAAAGTGACAAGCGGTACCGGGTACGATATTAGACGCGGTAATACCGCTCCTAGGAGGAGGCGGTACCACCGCGGTAGTACCGTGCCTGGAGAAGGTTCTAGCACTAATGCTCCCAGGAGGAACGGTACTACCGCTAGTCAGATAAAATTGTTGAACCCATAAACTCAATAAATTTTGCAAGGAAACTCTGATTAAGATGAAACCAAATTTGTGAAAGAAAAACATGAGCGAAATATTAAGAACCATCAAGGGAGATTATGCTGTAGGGTAGCCCGTAGGAAGGTGTGAGACCTCCCTCACAAATGAACCGACAAAATCTTCAAACCGGAAACACAACAAAATATGCATACAAAACTCGTTTTCGAAGGACCTGAGCTTGCCATGAAGATCACGACAAGCGCCAAGATCTCGCCACAGTAATAGCCAAATAAGAACCAATATATATGATGCAAAAAATGTAAAGCTTTGAGAATCCATCTTGATAGTACGATTATCTATCTTATAACCCGGTCTCTCAACTAAGATATCATGAAACCGGTAAATATATTAGAAAACCTATCAAGATGTACCTTTGCCTTGCACATAATCCATTTAAGCTAGATGACGACGATCACATACTTCTCGAGTTTGATCACCTTTCTTGATTACACTTGCTTGGTGAAGAATAGCAAATTGCTCCCCCATACGACACTGTGGGAGAGTCTCCCTTAGGCACATATTTTGACGTCATTGTCCATGAGCAACATGAGATCTTCCTTTTGATGCACGCTCATGGAGAGATACTTGATATAGACTATATACACTACGATGACCATTCTTCAGATAATCCCTTGAATAACACCTTGGTCATCATATAATCTTCTTCTTTTAATCTTGAATCCCACTTAGGATTTCCAAGCATTTCCTATGGACAAGCCTCTCATGAATAGCTCAATGCAACCATAAGTCCATAGAGATTGTCAGTACCAAAACCAAACATGGGGACACCATGCTCTTCCAACCAATTTAAAGACCATTGCCTGAAACTATTGGAGAGAGAGCTATTACGTGAAAATATGATATAAAGACGTCGCCGTCCACGATTCCAATTTGGAGCCCTATTACGGTACTCTACCGAAAGAGGGATTCATCATTGGAGGCTTCTACATCACCATTGCAGCCTCCGTGTGATGTGTGAGTAGTCCATCCTTGGACTATGGGTCCATAGCAGTACTTATATGTCATCTCTATCTCCCTTGTTTATCAATACGATGCTTCAATGAGCTGCTAACATGATTGAGATCTATCAGATGTAATTATTGTTGTGTTTGTTGAGATATGATAAATTTCCACTTTATGACCATATTTGTTCATGTTATGTAATGTTGTCTTTGTTATCTTGGATTTCTTTATTTAATAGTATGACATGCTCTACAATCTATATGTTTACTTTGGTCAAGCTTATGTTTAGATCTCCAAGCGAGAGTGCTACATATGATAGTACGTTCAACCTTGTATAGTCTAGGTGACATAATACAGTTTCGACTTGCAGTGTTGTTTCTACTAAGGATAAAACAATTATATTTATGTCACATTTGGACAATGTTTGCAATTTTTACATTATGTCATCATGCTTAAGGGTAATACTATGTTTGTGCTTAAATCTTATATATGCATGCCAGATAATGGTCTCAAAGGTGGAGCATTAATTATAGTCGTTGTAGGATTAACCGTCTATGTATTGGATGTAATGTCTATATGAAAAAATGTCATAAATAATCATAACGAGTAACAATAAGTATAATCTAATTGTTGTCCAATTATAACTTGTTCACCCAACATGCTATGTTTATTTAAGAGATGTCTCTAGTGATACTATGGTCCGCAATCCATCTTCTAAATATTATTTATACTCTTGCTAACTTATTTTCACCATTATTTTCTTTCTGTCATATTACCAACTGTTTATTGCCATCATCCACACCATGTTTTTAATACTCTGTAACCAGCAGGCATGAAGCTCGATAACCTTCCTAAAAGGTGGGCTCAAGATAGTTTGTGTTTTGTGTGCAAGTACCGATTACTTAGTGACCTACTTGTCTTCCTACAGGTTTGATAAACCTTGAGTCTCAAGTATAAGAAAAAATACTTGTTGTTGTGTTGCATCATTTCCTTACACTTGGGAGGATTCTCAACACTATCGTCAAGCTAATTTCTGGCGCACGATCAACACCACCACCAACCTTCTCCACTATGGTTTAGGTGCTATTTACATACGTTGGATAGATCTAGCCATCGGGAAAAGTTGGTTATTTATGGAACAATGCAAATACTAGTCTTTATCAGAGGTTTTCCTCAACTGAGATTGTCCTCTTCAATCCGAGTTATGCGTGAACGCATCAATCACCTAGGGCTTCAATCACGACCATGAAGTCTTAACTCTCAAGTATCAACTCATCACTACATGAGGCTTTGAGCTCAACATAGGTTTACTAGTCCGCCTCTTTTTCAACCACGTGTGTTCAACCTAAGATCTCAAGCATTAAATACATACCGATAACTACAATTTTTTAGGGAAGGTGTTTGTTATGAATATGAATTGAGTTGAATTGAGCGCACAACATGTTTTCAGGTATGACCTTGAAGACCAGATCGCTCTTTATAGCACGTTTGTCCTATTTGACTTAAAACTACAAAAATAAAGACTACGATGTTCAAATTGATTCGGCTTCGAGTCTTCATAGTCGCTAGATCAACTCTTGAGCTTCAGGAAAGATCCGCGTCTTGACTTTACCAAGCAGGCCATGAGAATGCTATTTTCTTCGACAAGCGGTCTGTATGGCTTTGTGTTCAACAGGTACTATTTTAAACGTTGTTTTGCGACAAATTTTCATGTGCGCCAGAAACAATCCTTGTTGAAGGCAGTGTCAGCGTCTTGATCTTCAGCTCGTCGTCACACAACGAATATTCCTCAAGAGTGCAAACTGAGTGTTCGACGGTGTTTTTGTCACATGGCACAACAAAAATTTGGTGTGAGCCGATATCTACATAAATCATGGTGACTAGAATTTTTCTGAGTCTGATCAGATGGTGAAGGTAAAAATTCTCATACTGAGAAATAATCGTCGACAAAAAAAATTAACTCATATTAAGCTGATGTGCTACATACTCAGCGGCACCAGATCTTGTGCTTGACTTTGGTTACTAGGTCCATTCATTGGTTGTGGATGTATAGATCGACTCAAGAACCCACAGGGAAGTGGCTGCATGCAACGCACTTCGCACATATGGACTCGTTGGTGTTTTATTTTATTTGGCAGCAAGGAAATTCAAATACCAGAGGCCTACATCCAGGCATGGAGTGAATACGTATGTATGACATGTATGGCTAAGGTGACCATGTCGATGGAAACGGCTAGTGCTTCATCTAGCGGAACAAACTTCTGGATAAGGCGACTTGCTCGCTAACAACCGCGGCGGCGGCGCTGATAACACTTATCTGTTTATCTCGTGCATGGCACGGTGGAACTTCTGCTATAAAAAGGCTCCTCGTGTGAGATCTCAGGAGGTGAGCCACTCAGAATACACTCGCACACCATACGGCCAAATCTCCATTTTTACCACTCCATCAGATACACATACGTCACAGACCTCGCCCCCCGAGCACCGCTCGCTCCTTCCGGCCGTCGCCCGGTGGATTCTTCAAGTCGTGGATTGATGGCGTCAATTGGTGAGTAAATCGCATGAAGGTGGCATGCGACGTTAATATTATTATTTCTTCTCTATTTTTGCAGGTTTGTGGCATCTCGCGGCTCCACGCGATTCATATCGCCGCCGCGGATGTTTTCTTTTCTTGTGCTATCTGCCGGCTCTACGCGATTAGATCGCCGCCGATGTTGTTCGTGGAGCGGTCCGCAAGATAAATAGTCTCCCGGCTCCACGCGATTAAATCGCCGCCGGTGATGATCAAGATCCACTTACAAGATAGTCTCCCGGCTCCACGCGATTAAATCGCCGCCGGTGATGACCAAGATCCACTTACAAGATAGTCTCCCGGCTCCACGCGATTAAATCGCCGCCGGTGATGACCAAGATCCACTTATAAGATAGTCTCCCGGCTCCACGCGATTAAATCGCCGCCGATGATGATCAAGATCCAGCTTATAAGATAAATAGTCTCCCGGCTCCACACGATTAAATCGCCGCCGGGGGTGATCAAGATCCACTTATAAGATAGTCTCCCGGCTCCACGCGATTAAATCGCCGCCGGTGATGATCAAGATCCAGTTTACAAGATAGTCTTCCGGCTCTACGGGATTAGATCGCCGCCGATGATGATCTGCATGATGGGTGTCGTCCTGGCTCTACGCGATTAAATCGCCGCCGATGGTGTTCGTGGAACGATCTGCAAGATGGGTGTCATCCCGGCTCTACGCGATTTGATCGCCGCCGATGGTGTTCGTGGAACGATTTGCAAGATGGGTATCGTCCCGGCTCTACGCGATTATATCGCCGCCGGTGATGTTCACTGTTTGATCTACAAGATGAGTGTTTACGCGATTTCATCGCCGCCGATGATCTGTGTGGCACGATCCATAAGCTTGGTGTCCTCTCGGCTCTACGCGACTATGATTGCCGCCGGTGAGGTTCATGGTCCGATCTGCAAGATTAGTGATGTCTCGGCTCTACGCGATTTATTTCGCCGCCACGGACATTTCACGCTCTTGTTGCGTCTCTCCACTCTACATGATTTATATGACGGAAGATTACCAACGTTTCATTATATTCCTTAACTCAGTTTAATGGACTACCTCCCCGCCGACACCAGAGCCATAGTTGAAGTTGTTGTGATGGCAGCATCTCATGACCCATGATGCTATCTAAAATACAAGTGTACCATTGTCTACATATTGGCTTCATATGCACACGTATTGGATTGTCCCCAAAGTCTACGTACAAGGCATATGCATGTGGCGATACACATGAAAGCATGTCCATCTACACGGAAATAAACAAGGCCCAACATAGTCAAAATTTTCAGAGTCACAATTCATGTCGACTGACTGACGATTCAACATTTCTTCTCAGCCTGAATTTTCCTTCTTTGATGAAACAAGATCTAGCTACGATTATCACCAAGCGGATATTGCCTAGAGCATTCATATAAAAGTTTATCATGAGTTGAAGGATCATTGTAATACACCACATGTAAACATTTCATATAGTGGATTTGGCCTCCGTGCCACCGTGGTTTTTTCCCGACTTGGGTTTTCCACGTTAAAACTTGTGTCTCCCTTGTGTGTTGATTGAGTTATTTTATTGGGACGCTAACTTTTGAGAACGTGAACTAGCGATTAAAGATGACCATTTCATGCAGCTTAATCGGAGGTATTCTGCGAATATGAATATGCTGATGTAATTAACTGGAACCATTCCGAGGTTTCAGGAATCATGAACTTTACAATCGTCTCAGTCAGATAAATATTTAGGCGCATTACAAATATATGTGAAATAGAAATATGTAAATTATCGATAACCGATAAAATACTTCTTTTCTATTCCATGTATTTTCATACACTTAATTCGTATACAACAGTATACTGGCACGCCCGCACCTAAAATGCCACCGGAGGATAAATACAAATATTTATCTTGCTAAAACACTGAGTTCCTACATCAAGCAAATGTCAGCGCCTTGAATCCTCTCTAATGAGTGCCGTATTTAATGTTCTCTCAAGCGTGCCTCGTGTTCTGATAGACGGCGTACTCCCTCCGTCCTTAAAATAGTGTACTTTAAACTTTCTTGGAGGGTCAAACTATTTCAAAGTTTGCACAAAAATATATTAGTTTTTGTGAAAATCAATAGATATATGATGAAAATATATTTTACCATGAATCTAATGCTACCAATTTGATGACATAAATGTTGGTAGGTTTTTGTATAAATATGATCAAACATAAAAAGGTTCGACTTTCCAAGAAAGTTGTAAGTACACTATTTCAAGGACGGAGAGAGAGTATATCTCGTGTTGTCTTTAGTGTATTCTCAGTTTCTCACTAGCCGAGTGGATGTTTCTTGTAGACGTCTGGTGTTGTCACCGAAGCATTTCAATGCAGAGACAATGCACTAGATACTCATCTCATCCAGCATTGCTCCTTGATCCTTCCGTGTATCGATATTTCTACTTGTTTCTCAAGGAAGCTTGTGTGTAGTGTGCTCATGGGGTGTTTGTTTGGGCTTTGGCTTTGGCTTTTGGCCAAAGGCCAAAAGCCAAAAAGCACCTAAATTGGTGCTTTTTGGCTTTTGAGTTTTGGAAGCCAAAAGCTTTAATCCAATGCTTTTGGCTTCCAAAACTCAAAAGCCAAAGCCAAAGCCTAAACAAACACCCCCTCACTTGTTCGCCTAGCTAGGATCTTTGGTCTGCTCTGATTCAATTCCATTAACCCGTGTGAATTTTGCATCGAAAACGATAGATCTACATGACTGTGGTTAAAACCAAACCATCATTTGAGACCGTGTTCCTCTGTACACTACATGAAATTGTTAATCCCTAGTCGTGTCGTCGTCTATAACCCAAAACCCACATAGAGGGCACCAGATGCATTTCACGTAGCACGTTTTCCAACCGTGGCATCAAAACAATGCTATACCCAATTATACATACGAGTAGATATTATTGGATAAATGACATTGAATAACCTGTCGTGTGGATAGAAGATTAGGGGTGTGTTTGTTTGGACTGCAGCTGTAGTTGGTGGGCTGCTAAAAATCAGTTGTGAGAAGCAGCTGCTGGAAGTAGAGGTTTGATGTTTTGCAGTAGTACTTCTGATGGGTGCTGCTGTTGGTTTGAAGGATGGAATGTCTGGAATACCCCTGATTCGAAATGAATTAGCTAATTATGACTTTTTAACATAATTGATATGTTTAAGGGCTAAATTTTCTTAATTTATTTGTTCCGCTCCTGCATAGTTTTCGCTCCATGATTTTATTGCATCTGGTAGGGGCGCAGACAGTGCAGTTTACACTTTACATATCTGAATGCTATTGGATAAATCAAAGTTCCTTTTCGCCAAGGATCATGTGACCACTTTGACTTAGGTTCAGACTTCAGACCTTCCATGGTGATCTATCACCTATATAAATTGCATCCAGATCCATCCTTACAACAGCAGTTCGCACATGACAATTGATAGCCGAGCACAAGAATGGCGGGACTGTATGTGAAACCATCGGAGACGTACGCCAAGAAGCAGCCACGATACCTCAATGAGTGGTTCTCCATGCTCGCCTCCCTCACCGCCGGCCACCACCATGCCTGGGCATGGGAGAAGGTCACGAGGACGGCGACGGCTCGAGGTTCTCCTGTCGCCGGCGGCCGACGAGAACAAGATCGACCCGTTGATTCGGGAACAACTAGAGATGCTGGAGGACGGGAACGGAGCGACATCGGCAGAAAATAGCGACAGCGGAGAACGGCGGCGGCGGTGGGGAACCTAAGCCTAACCTGCCATGGCCGAGACGGTTGCGAGGGAGCGCGGGGGAAATGAGGTCGGGGACGGGAGCAAAGGAAAACGGTTCGAGATATATGGGGGTGACAGTGTAAATACTTCAAACTAGGATATTTTGGTCCGACGCCACTCGAGAAGCAGCAAAAAGCTCGGGAAGCAGGTCGCGGGCTGCTTCCAGAAAAGTCCGCTCATTTAGTTCATTTTCGGACCGCACTTCTGTAAGTGGTTTACAATTTTCAGGTGTTCAAAAGGAGAAGCAGAAATAGAAGTCCAAACAAACAGAGCCTAGAAGATGAGTTATGAAAAACGGTTTTGCTATTCTCACTCGAGTGAGAATTAAGTTAGAGCTCACTCAACTCTAATCCCGTCAGATTTGTATCGTAATTTGTACGGTATGTCATTTATGCAACTTAAATTTTCTTCAGTTGCACATGGGTTACACATAGCTGCAACTGAGATTTCTCAGTTGCACAAAAACTACACATGAGTTGCACATGCAACTGGACTGAGCCCCAGTCTCTCCCTATGAAAAAAGAGTGCATTGTGCTGTCTAAAATGTAGATCTCCTGTGAAGTGATGGTACTTGGGTTGGGCCCATCTCGACCAGGCCTTGCAGTGCCTAATGCTGGCCCAAACAGCCCGGCCACAGTCTCAGCAACCGGTGAGACAGATCCACGCAAATGGCATCCAATGAGGCAATGAGCCAATGACCAGTGGGCATGTTCCTCTCCTCAGTATAGCTGGCCATCTGGGCCGGGTCAAACGGGGCGGCCCGAGGCACAGGGATTTTGGCCCGGTCCAGGCACGACACGGCACAGAACTAAACGGGCCGTGCCGCGGCACGGGCCCGGTAGTGCTCGGGCCGGCCTTCGATTTGAGGCACGCGGGCCGGCCCGACACGGTTAGTTTTTTTAATTTTATTTTTTAACCTATTTTTTTAGTTTTTGAGCCGTATTAGAGCCTATCGGACCGTATTTGTGCTTAATGGGCTGTGCCGGACGTGCCGGACGGGTCGTCGGCGTGCCTCCGGGCCGTGCTGGAGGTCAGGCCGCGGCACGCGGGCCGGCCCAGGCACGCCACAAATCTATTCGTGCCTAACGGGTCGTGCCTCGCACGTCCCGGGCCGGCACGGTTGGCCAGCTATACTCCTCAGTCCTCACCCACCCACCCGGCCACCCACCACTAGTCCTGACCATGGGCCGGGCCGGGCTGGGCTTGGGCCGGGCCCATAAAAGCCCACAACAGAAAACCTAGGCCCAGGCCCTGCTGTCGGGCCTAGAATTCAGGCCCAAGCCCGACCCATCGGTGGAAAATAGAGGCGAGCCCCCGGGCCGTGGGCTGAGCCTCTTCCTTAAATCGTCCATATGTGGGAATGACCTGTTCTCCTTCACCAGGGTGGGATCGACCCTGCAAACGTTAATATCACATCGATTGTGAATGACATGGCTAGAGGCCGCAGAGTGTAAGCTTGGACCTTTTTGAATGAATTCTTCTGTTTCATGGCATTTATCATGATGGAATCTTGACCTTGGAAATTTTAATATCTCCTTTAATAATGACCTGGCGCAGAGTGTAAGCTTGGACATTTTTGAATGAATTCTTCTGTTTCCTGGCATTTATCATGATGGAATCTTGACCTTGGAAATTTTAATATCCCATTTAATAATGACCTGGCTAGTGATGTAGAACTTACTTTCTGGAATACCCACTTACAGGCTCCTCCACCTGGCACTGAAGGAGAAGTCTGGCACTGCAGAAGCTGAAAAGATATCAGATGAAGTTTTTGCACAATGGCCGGCCAAAGTACAGACGATTCAGGGAGAGGTGGCTGCTGCCAAGAGTCGCCACATTAAGCCTCGCTACGTCAGGATCCCGCCTCTCCTCGTGACTGACATTTCCCTTAACTAGGTTTGATTCTGCTATTCTCTTGCTTATCTTATTAGGTAGTCTTCTGATAGAATGAAGCTTTCTTTTGGTAGCAGTATGCCTGTGAAGATAAACTAATAGATGTACCAAGTTTTTTTACCTTGTCTAGAACAATATATATTTCAGAAAATGTCCCCTCTTGTTATGATCAATTTCATGTGACTGAGATACCGCATCAGCTAATTCTATCTCCCAATATACTTACTGCCCTTGTGCTCTCTTTGAACTGTAAACAGTTATTATTGTATTTAGTTATTGTTTTGTTGACATTTGTAGTTGGGAAGATCTAGTAATTTGATGTACCAAGTTCTACATTGTCTAGGATACTCTATATTTCAGAAAATTTATCTGCTGTTGATTCTAATTTTATTTGACTGAGATATCCTTTCTTACCTCTTTAGCTAATTAGGTCTCGAAAATAGTACTCCCTCTGATCCCAATTAATTATCGGAAGTTGTAGAACTATGTATGCGTTACCAGTTTATTTCTCAGTCACTTATAATGCATCAGACGCAGTACTATTAATGTGACTGAGATGGTATCATAATCTGCCCTTGTGCTTTTTCATAATCTGCCCTTGTGCTTTCTTCTAACAGGGATCAATAATACTACCTCCGATCCATAAAAAGTGTCACTCATTTTGTACTAAGTTAGTACAAACTTTGTACTAAGTGACACTTTTTATGGATCGGAGGGAGTACTTTGTTATCCCTAGGTCATCATTTTTGATTTAGTTTAATAATGCAACTAAAAGTTAAAAATTGATTGAAGTCTAATCCCTTCTGACTTTATGATGCAGGCAGCGGGTTGATGATGGGAATGAGGAGCTGGGCATCTGTGTGGGGCCAACAAGCTTGTGAAGGAATTCGTGATTGCGATCTGAATGTTAATGTCCGTTGGGCTTGTAGTTTGTCACTGGTACGATATGATAGTGTTCCTGCTAGTGATATCGCAATCCTGGACTATCTGAAAATTCATGTTCATAAGGCCTTTAGTTTTGTTTGTACGCCTGTCACTTGTTCTAATTGGTCCCCTAGTGGTCGTAGTAGTGATATAACGGCCTCGGACGGATTACATCATTGATCTAAAAATGACAATAGCAGGATTCTTACACACTGTGAATTTTCGTCCTGTAGCTGGCGCTTTTTCTTGATGTACATGGCATCATTGTTAGTGAACTCTTAACAGCAAGATATGGTATTATTGGGATGATTGGTCGTACTGTTCCAGGAGTTGTAAATGTATATGGATGAGGCCTTTAGTTCACTAACAACAAAGCCTTTAGTTTTGTTTGTAAGCCTGTCACTTGTTCTAATTGGTCCCCTAGTGGTCGTAGTAGTGATATAACGACCTCGGACGGATTACATCATTGATCTAAAAATGACAATAGCAGGATTCTTACACACTGAATTTTCATCCTGTAGCAGGCGCTTTTTTCTTGATGTACATAGCAGCCGCTTTTTTCTTGATGTACATGGCATCATTGTTACTACCTCCGTCTAGGTATATTAGTCCTATGCTTAGTTTTAGGTCGTCAATTTGATTAACTTAATATGATGCATACATGACAAAAAACATATCATTAGAAACTTTGGATTATGTATTTTCTAACAATATAATTTTTATGTTATACAATTTATTTTATATAGGTCAAATTGATGACCTAGTGACACGCGCATGACTAATACACCCGGACGGGGGAGTAGTGAACTCTTAACAGCAAGATATGGTCTTATTAGGATGATTGGTCGTACTGTTTCAGGAGTTCAGGATGACATTGAATAAATGTATATCACCACAGCAACTCCTATGCGTTTTTCCTAGTTCCTGTATACAGGATTGCTTTTTTTTTTTAGAGCAACCACATATTTCATTAATCGAAAATCAAGTTATAATAAGTAACACATGCAGAAACTAAAAGACAAACCGGGATAAAATGATTATCTTGAATTTATAGGTAAAATCCTAAAAGATCGAAA